>JARJCM010000775.1:0-21884 GCA_029233265.1 Mycena alexandri | reverse complement strand
GTCCACGGACCCCTTTCAACACTGCCCTCCTTGCCTCGCGGCGAGGATCTCCATGCTCTCCCGTGCGCTTGAAGGAGATACCTAACCCACGGACCGTAACGTTGCTGCCCGTGCGCCCAATTTCCGTACTCCGTAGCTCGCACCTCCTTCCGTAGCCTTGATATGTACCGCGTGGCGACACTTTCCGTACCCCGTGTAGTACCTCTTCCGTGTTCTGCGTATGCATCATGTCGATTTGTTAATTTTCGTGAGGTCCGTGGTGCTTTGGGGATTTATTTGGTGGTAGGCCTGGTGGCGTAACTGGTAACGCGCGCACTCGAGTTCCACTTCTCCCCGATATTACAATTGCGAGACCCTCGTTCGATTCGAGGTCAGGCCATGTACCTTTTTTCCCCCACAGAAGAGAATCAACCGTGGGTCGACACCTTTTCTTTGACGTTTTGTAGTGTAGACCTGGTGGCGTAACGGTAACGCGCACATTTGCAGTCGACTCTCCTCGATATTACAATTGCGAGACCCTCGTTCGATTCGAGGTCAGGCCATGTACCTTTTTCCCCGCAGGAGAGCATCAACCGTGGCGTCGACACCTTTTCTTTGACGTCTTGTAGTGTAGACCTGGTGGCGTAACGGTAACGCGCGCATTTGCAGTTCCTCGCAATATTGCACTATATTGCGAGTCCCTCGTTCGAATCGGGGTCAGGCCGTTTTTTTGCAACCTTTTTTCCTGTGCGTGCCCCTTTTCCCGTGCGTGCTCCGTAGTGCGTATTTGCCTTTTTCAGCCACGGAGGGAGCGTATCACAAAGTGATAGCTCACAACGGACTCGAACACCCTTGCATGGGGGCATTCAAGGAAAACTTGAAGCTGGTCAAAAGCACGTGCAAAAACTTCAAAACAGGCGTGCGAAAACCGTAAGTTGCGCGCGAGATTGGCGCGAGAAGTCAAAAACAGTGCATGAAATGATGGAAACATGCGCGTGAACCAAAATGTTGTGCAAAATAATTAATGTGCAAAGTGAACACCATAATGATCCAGGTCTGAAGATTTGATGGACTGGCTGCTGCCGACCGCCATGAAGATCCAATCTGTAGAGGATTGGTATGGCATATATGCCATACAGAATTGTGAACGATATGTACTTACCTTCACGTTTGTTTGCACCCTTCACAATACTTATGTTTGAGGGCCATTGCTGGCGCATGGCAGTACAAGTTTGGCCTTCGGCCTTTTGGGTTTACTATTGCTACACATAACACATAGGGCCTTAGGTAGAGTGGTTGATCGTCATTTTGCGGGTGCTTTGCCGGTATAGAAACTTAGGCTTGAGGGCCATTGCTGGCACATGGCAGTACGAGTCTGGCCTTTGGCCTGTTTTTATTGCAATTTGCAAAACTTATGTCCACCTCGATTGTTGAATGGCAGTGAAATGGATAAATAATTTTCAAAGGGTTTGGACATAAATAAGCTAACTTAGTCTGTAAAAGAGGAAACCAATACACAACCAAACACACAATTGTTCAAGCAATTACAGCTAAACTATGAGATGCCTCCTCCAACTCGCCTTCCAATAAATCCTCTGCCATTTATTGCACCTTCCCCACAGGAGCATTGAGCTCTGCAAGTCAAGCTAAGTTGATTTTGTGTTGTTCCTTTACCACCTCACTAATCCCACTCAGCCTTTCATCAATATCCTGAACTCGCTTGACTTGTGATGAACAGTCAAAGAGCGGCCTTGCCATTTCCCAGAGTTCCAGCGCCCCTAGCAAATCACTGTTCTCCTTGGATATGTCCCCAAGTCGGATCATGCATTCTGCTCTGCTTCGGTGGACATCCATTTGGGTGAATCCCTCCAATGCAAGAGTAAACAGAGAGATGGCTGTGCCTTCATCATTCTCTCTAAAGAAAATATCACCCAGAAATTGCAGGGCTTTGTGAATTTCTAGCCTCTGCTTTCCCTTGAGGGAATGTGCAAGGAAAACAATTGTCCATGAGTAAGGATGTGATCTCTCCCAGCAGCTGTGGTCCCCAAGTCGCTCGAGGCAGTAACTCACTGCCTCTGTGAGGTTTCCCCACCCGGATTTGAGGGACTTGCAGAGCAACACACTTGACATGTCACCTTCTCTGAGGTTGAGACTTGCCTGAATAGTGTCACATGTAGTAATTAACCTTGCATTCTCAATTGCTTTGACAATGGCTTGTGATGCATCAATTTTTTTTTGAATGAGATTCTTTGAGACTCCCGTGGAGATCTCAATATCAGCCATGGTCATAAGGGCAAGTGCGTGATGATAAATCTCGTGTGCAGCCAGTATCTCCTGAAGAATTTGATTCTGAATATTGTGTGCCTCAACATATTCTGATTTGAGCTTGTGAACCTCTGCCTGAACATTCACAAGAGCATAGTTGACATCCCCACGAGACATACCACATTGACGAAGAAGTGTTCTGGCCTTTATGGACCGGGAGATGCAATGTCTGTAATCACCCAAGGCCTCCAAGCATATGACCTCAAAATAGAGTCCACGTGCCTCTCTGTGCAAGTCTCCAGAGATCTTAGCCAACTTCTGCCCCTCCTGTGCATAGGCTTGACCGGCAGTATAACCACCACAAAGCCATTCAACAAATGCAAGGATCTCGAGTGCCTCACATTGGCCTTTGTAGTCACCATTGGCTTGTGCTAACAAGAGGGCAATCTGGCAATGTTCATTCGCTTTGCGCATGTTCTGGTTGTGCTCACAATAGTAGAATCCTATGCTGTTATGTAACCTGGCTAGAAAATGTCAGTGTGTACTGTATAAGGATTAACAAAGAATATACATTCAATTTCAGGGTCATCAAAGTGCCTAAGGTGGTCTAGGGCCTGAGCTATCAACACCTCTGGCTCAGAAATTGGATTATATCTGAATGAATTGAACAGTTCAACAATAAAATAAACTTTCAACCGGTGGTTGCCTAAGGGTGGAAGAAGAGGGGGGATATGTTCCAGAAGAAGAGTTCCTCCGTGTCCAATGCGCCTACTGAAGTGATTGAAGTCACAGGTGCAATAGATGCTGTTTATCAACTCAGGATGCTCCGACCGTAGACCATATTGGAGAACATTCTGGATGTTCTTATAATTGGAGGTCATCCTATCAATGGCGAAAGCTCCAGATTTTTTGCCAAAGGCTGTCATGTATAACTCCAGGAGCTCATGAAAGTGTGTGAGGAGTGGTCTTATCATTTGGTTGGTTGGAGGGAACAGTCTTCCCATGTATTCCCTGACAGGTACCAAAACCTTGAGGTGTTTCTGGTCATCTGTGTATGCCAAAGCAGTACGAAGCAATGCAACTTTACAACCAAGGATATTTTGGACCGGAAATTTACTTTGTGTGAGTTCCACATCTGACAGTCCATCTGGGAGGATAGACAGTAAAGCCAACAGATCCTGGGAATGCAGCATAGATGTGATTCTAGGGCTTGAGAGTGAGAGTGAAATAGATAGTTCCAGGTTGGATCTTTTGTCATGGCCATCTGAAATAAGAGAGGTTTTCTCTGTCTCCCAGCGAGACAGTATCTTGGTGCAGCCTTCCATATCCACCAGATGAGCTAGAAGGCTGATCGAGAGTGGCATGTTGTCTGTGAGATGAAGGACCTGGTCCACTTCTTCCATTGAGTGCCTGTCATCTGCAATATCAATGAACATCTGTCGGGCAGCCTCTTGTGCCAAGGGCTGCAGAGGCAACAAAAATGGCCGGGTCCACCGGACTTTTCCTGGTCTCTCTACTCCTCGCATTGTAACCTGTTCTGTCATAAGTGAATTTTCCTCTAGAGAAGAGAATATACAAACCAACATGGCTAGACTGGTTATGTCTGTGAGAAGAGAGAGAAATTCCTCAATGTCTTTGCGGGATCCGGCTGGCTCCCACAGTGTCTCAAGGTTGTCAAGAATCAAAAGACTGGGTGGAGCATCAGAAAAGTACCATAGGACTGCTTGGGTCAGGTCTTTCCCAGGTTTCATTCCGAGATGAGTGCCAATAAGACCTGCAAGTTCTACTTTGGTTGATGCTGTATCACATGCAATAAAGAATCGATTGCCCTGATATTTGGCGGTAATCTCTTCATGATGCAAGGCAATTCTTGCTAGACTGGTCTTCCCCATTCCACCTGCACCTAAAATGGTGATTCTTGGGTTCCTTTCATGGAAAAGCTTGAGGATATCTGCAAGCTCTGAGCTGCGACCATAGAATATTTTAGGCTCTGCTGGTAGCATTGAGACGGAATTGGAGCTGAGGTATCCATGAGCGTACAGGATACACAAGAGTGTTTGGGATCACCTCAAATATGAGTTGGAATAAATTGTGCTGATCTGAAGGACTGTTATTCCACATTCTTTGAAAGCATATCTGCTCACATACGGAGGAAGCCGAATCTGACCTAGACATTGTTTCAATGATGTCAAGTACTTCCTGGTGTCTGAGCTGAACCTGGTCTTGCATCTCTCTAGCACTGATCATGACATCTGTAGTTGTCTTGATCTTTGCACCATAGTTAGTTGAAATTTGGTCGTAATTGAGGCACTTACCTGGAAGAAATCAAGTTCCTGTTGCAATTCTTTCTTGCAACCCCTGAGTAGAGCACTCAGTTCTCCCTGCCGAAAAAACTTCTTGACTTTACTGCCGTTTTGATGAGCTTCAACAAAGGTTTGGATCTTGTGGAGGGTCCTTGAATACACCAAGTCAGAGATGTAGGTGGGTACAAGGGTATAGAAGCACTCTGTGAATTTTTCAATTTGATTCAAGATACTTGGTGCCAATACCACCCCAGTGTCCAACTTGATGTATACACCAATGATGGCATTGAGCAACTGATGAATGTGCTCCATCAACTCAACACACTCATTTTTATCTTGTTTGACAGTCTATCGTGCCAATTCAGAGCTTCTTCCCCACCATTCTAGTAAACATGTACCTGCAGCAATTGCAAAACAGACCGTGTGATATTTGAAATCTCTCTTGGCCCAGAGATCTTGAGAGTGTCCACAAGGATATCCAGTGTGTTAGCTGCAATAGTGACACAGGTTGAAATTGTTTCCAAACAAGCTTCAGTTGTAGTCAGGGAACGGGGCATGTTGGCAAAGGGTCATCACATTTTTGGAATCATTGGAGCTTTATGCCCCAAGGAGTTGTGGGAATTTCGCTCTCATTAGCTGCCGCTCATCTGTTCCCCTCTATGTTTCACACCATCCAACGGTATCTTCAGCTCTATTGTAAATTGAATTTATCTTAACATCCTGCATTAATATATCTGCTTAAGCTTTGACTAACTTCACTCAATTGTTCTCTATCCGCCGCTCCGAGCAGGCCCACAATCTCATGGATCCATTTTTACTACTGATTGAAGAATCCCGGATGCTAATATTTCTCCCTCAGCTGTCGAGATGGCTGACCACTGAGTCTCGGACTATTCTTTTTGCTTCCGTCGGTGTTGATGGTTAAGGCCTCGTGTTAAGGTACTTGAATCTCTGTCCTTCACATCCTTGGATTCCTTACTCTTCCAACATCGACCTCCAAATTGCAACTGCTTTCATAGGATACATGCTATCGGTCCATCTCAAAACCCACCACTCAAAGAAGCATGGACCAATGAATCAGATCTTTGCCAGTGTAACATCGCACCGGGAACTGTTTTACAGGTAATTCAATTATAGCTCAGAATAATTATGCCCCACTTGTTTATCATGAGAAGTTCAACATTGGTTCAAGCGAGTTATATTTACTCATATGATTGGCAGAGGCTGGCAAGCAGCGGGGCACAAATGGAGCAGGGAACGAATTATTACAGGCATGGTAGACTCCGTATCCCGCAGTAGAACTCGGACACCTGAAGGCTAAGACAAATTAACTTTGGCTGCACTCATTTTAACATTGTTCTGACATGGTAGGTCCCTAGCAGCTGAAAATATCTTCAACTTGGGTAAAAGGGACCAATATTCGTTGAGTGACATTGATTCAGTGTCTGAGTACTAGCTATAGTGCATCAAATTCCGAATTAAGGCAGAGCTCTTCAAGGCCTCAAAATCTTTGAGTTGCATTAGTTCACGGAGATGTCGCTCTGTGCTCGTCGCTACAGCCCTTTGAGATTTAGTTTGAAGTGATGGATTTAGAGATTCAACACAGTTCGGCGGACGTGTGGAGGAGGAGGAGGAGGAGGAGTTCAACTGCATCAAGGAATGAGTGTTTCAGTGTCCGGATAACATGCTGACTTTGGGGTGATCAAATGACTTTGGAGTGAGTTGAGAGCTGAGTGGTTTCCGCAACTGGGGCCCACGGCCAACCTGTGGCGGAATGTGCGCAGACTCGGTTGGATGGACAGATGGAGGTGGAGACTCAAGTCTGAACGTATGGAAATTGGTGGTCAGTTGGACTTTAGGAAGCACTTGCCACAGGTCAGTTTTGGAAGTATATGTCCCCGGTGTTCAATTGAAGAAAGGTTGGAGAGGAAGACTTGCGTGGAACCGGTGATTGTGCAACTCCAGAGGTGAAAGTCGGAGCTAATATATAGATATATCCAGGCGGCGGTTAGCCAATCAAGGTGAAAGACAGAAAGCTTGGGGAGGGAGGTTGAATACCTGGGCTCCGACAAGGTCTTGAGTTATTTGCGTTTTTATTTTATTTCAAATTATAGAGGTTGGATCTGCGTTTTAATCGATGATTTATGCCAATTCAGAACCCACAAGCTCTTAGAACAATTAGCTGGAGGGAGCGTGGAGTTGCGGCAGCCCCAAACAAAAATTCCGAATCAAAGCGAGTGCGGGTCAGGGAGTGATTGAGTTGAGGAAGAGTATTACCATAATTTTGATTCATTTGGGGCCTGCAATTTGGTTGCGTATCAATAATATTGTAAACGGACATCGGTACCAGTTCCACAAGTTCCTTTTTCACCTCTTGATCTCTGTTCCTGTTCATGGAGCCGCCTGGGTGTTGAGCTTGATTGGACCTGACTTTTCTTTGAGGCAATTTCGCGACCGGGGAAGGTGTGGATCCCGACGTAGATTGCGGTCAGGAGTCAGATATAAGGACGTGGCATGCATCCACGGTATATGGGGTTGGGAAAGCAGTGGGAGCAGCCCAGAGGGACAAATAGTCATCTGGCGTCTGGGACCTGTAGCGGAATGTGCGCAGACCGACAGACCGTCGAGCGAATCGAAGGTGGTGTCGGAAGCTTGAGAAGTGGAGAGAGAGTCGGTGCGTGGAAATTGCCGCCGACTTGAATCCGAGGCCACAAACAACAACACCAACTTGAGGGAGAGAGAAGTTGAATGGGAAGGTACCCAGGTCTTGCGTTGATTTACGTTCTTGTCGAGGCGCTTCGAGACCGTGAAATATTGAGGAACTTGAGGATGGTGGGTTGACTGACGGATTCCTTGAGTGGTTTACGCGCCTAAGGCCTATGGCGGAATGTGCGCACTGACAAACCCTGGAGCGAAGGCGGGGGTGGTGCTGCGTGAATAAGCGGGAAAGACGATATTGAAAGGGAGCTAGGAACGTAAACGCCGAGCGCTTCGAGCAGACGCGCCAAAGTCTCGCGTTCAATTGTGGTTGGCGCAAAGGACGAGGTTGAGGCAGAGGTTGAGCTTGGAATATTTTGATTCTGTACAGAAATTGCGCGAACTGATTGATTGATCGATGCGCGGCGGCGCGCCCACCCCACGTAAATCCAATGAGATCATTGACGCATCATCTCGGTTCTCCGATGCGGCGTATCGGTGTCCCCAGAATTTAGAAATCTCTCGCAGGACAACGCTAGCGCTCAAATTCAAAGCTCAACAATCTCCAACCTCCAACCTCGAATTCAGCCAGAAGGAGGATGATGATACTTCATTTTGTCCCGAAAACTAGTAAAATACACTTTATCAATTCAATTCTTTCTTTCTTCCTTGCTTTCTTTCCTGTGTAGTACCTATGTAGCTATCAATGCTATGTCAGCGCGCGTGTATGGGCGCCAAACGTCTATGTAAATATTGTTATTGTTAGTGATCAAAGCAAGTTATTAGACCGTTCGTTTTGGTTTTGAAGAAATAGCGTATGTGCATGAAGGAATAGAGGGCGGACGGTGTGGGTGGAGGATAGAAGGCTTGCTGCACCGTGACCCAGGTACGAAGACACACGACTTGGGAGGGCATCAGCGGTGACAGCGACCTGACGACTGGCGGCTCCTCGGGTACGGAGATGCGGAGATGCGTATATGGTCCTGGATGCGAGTGAAACGCTCCCATACGCGAGTGCGCTGCCACGTCGGCCAAGATCACAGCGAGAGGTAAACCCAACGGGCAGCGCCAGCCCATGCGTGTGAATGCGGGTAGGAAAGGGCACAGTAAGCACGTCCCAGTCAGTGACGAGGCTAGGCGTAGATGGATGTCGACGAGGAAATGATTGGCCGACGACTCCGAGATCAAAGGACAACGGAGCCCAGGAACTGAGACCGAAAAGTGTCGAAGGTGGTGTTGAAAATCGGAGCGACGCGGAGATAAAGCGAAGGGGTAGGGTGACGATGAAGAAGGGAAGAAGGCAGTCAAGGGCGACACTGTTGAACTGCCGCCGCCGCTGGTGTCGAGGGAGTCGAACCCTCGAACGCGTCCCGCGTCCTTGAATTCATCCCATCCAACCGCAGTAGCCCGACAGCCTCCGACCACACCTCCGCCTCGTGTCCTGCGCAGCGCAGCGCGTCGCGTGACCTCGCCTGAGACTTGTCGCGCTGTCGTGTCGTGCGACAAGCGTTTGGGCCTGAGGCTGATGATCGCGCCAGCTGCCAGTGATCGTGTGCCCGTTCCCAGACGCGTGAGCCTCACGGTGCTGGACATTGAACACCCTGCCTCTCGAATGAATACCATTGCATTGCATCGCCGTGTACGCTGCAAAGCAGAGTGCAGTCTCCCGTGCGCCAGCTGGCTCGCATGAATGCTGTCGAGTTCAGTCGAGGCGCAAGATCCGCCCGTCGGTCCGCAGGATGCATCTTCATCTTCATCTTCGATCCAGTCCAGCCTTCAGCCGGAAAGCCTGTAAAACACCGAACATGAGCCTCGCTTCAAAGGTGCAGTAAACACGGCGAAAAGAGAGCTCACCTGATCCAGATTCAACTCGATCCATACCGAACGGAGAGAAGGAATAATAAAATGAAGCAACGAAAAGTAGAGAAGAAAGCGGTAGCAGTATATAGGTAGGTATGTACAAAGCAATGTTTTTATTTAAAAGAATCTAGCAAGTATAGTATGTGCGGGAAAAAAAGAGCTATGTACAAAGCGATCCACAAAAGACGATGATGATGGCAGATAGAGAGATGGATGAGGAGCAGGAAGAGAGGGATAGGTAACACCGATTATTTAAGGAAAAATAAACCCAAGCCCAAGGAAACGCATGCAGGTGTGGTCGGTTGTAGCATAATAGTACTTGTTGTTCTTTAGGTGTCGCATGAGGATAGGGGCATAAGTCGCGTCGCATCGCGGGGGTCGAGCCAGCCGGTCGCGAGGGTAGATGGAGGGAAGCATAGAGGGCATACGGAGTCGCTGAGGCAGCGGACGGGGGCTATCTAGCAAGCATAGCGCCTACCAAAACGTCCCCCGCCAAAGCCCAGCAATCCCCGCGCCCAAGCTCCCGCGTTTCCTCTTCCCCGGCGAATCGTCGTCATCTACAAAAGAAAAGGGTCGCACATCAGCTTCTGTCGTCGAATTAAACACGAGAGAAAGACACTCACCCTCGCCCTCAAGCTCCCCGCCGGGCCCCGGACTCGGCGGCTCCCCCAGTCCCTCCACCGCCGCAAAGCTCACATACCCCTCCAACTGCCGACACTGCGCCGACGCCTTTCGCGCATTAAAGGCCGGCCTCCCCTCTCCATCCACCCCATGTACATGCCCATGCGGCAGCGTCTCCAATCCTACAATCCCCTCACGCGGCGATGAATCCTCCGAATGCGCCAATGCCGCCGCGTTATCCACCCCCGCAACGACGATGAGCGAATGCCTGGGCGGCGTCGCCGGCGGCGTGAGCAGCCTCCCATTCGCGCCTCGTCGTTCCCGTTCCCGACTCCCCTCATACGACGCATGATCGTCCTCGCTCTCTGACGTCGACGCACCCCCGGCATAGTCGTCCCGCACATCCGCAGAAAGCGGCGGCGTGCTCCCCGGCGTCGCATTCCCACTTGCTCCCGGGGCAGCTGTCGTCCGTGCCGCCGAGCTCGAAGGGTGCGCCGCATGCGCAAGCCCCGACAACGCCGCCAGCGATGCATACGCGCTACTCTTCCGCGCATGCCCCAGCGCCCGCTGTTCCCTCTGCTGCTGCTCCCTCTGCTGTTGGGGCCGATCCCCTGCCGTGTTACTGATGAAATTGAAATGCGGGGGTGCAGAATCAACGTCGTATCCAGACGGCTCGGTCAGTGCGCGCGCCCTCCTGGGACCCACGCCCCTCCCCTGCGCAGGCGACGCCGTCCGCGAGGGCGACGACACCACAAACTCGCGCTCAGCGGGTGGCGGGAAGAACGCCGTCCTTCGCGGAGAAGTCGAGGGCGAGGACGACGTGTGCCGGCGCTGGGGGGACTGTGGTCGGTGCAGCTGCTGCTGCTGCTGTTGTTGTTGGCCTCCAAAGTGCGAGGCGCGGGGCGAGTGTTGCCCGTATTGTTGTTGTGACTGGGGGGAGTAGTGCGCGTGGGGCGAATACTGCATGCCGGCCATCGTCATATATGCCGCGTTCGCGTTCGTGTTCGGATGGGGGGAGAGCGGCGAGTGCGGTGCCGTAGCGGTCGCTGCGTACTGGTACGACGAATGCAAGTGCGGGGAAGGCAAGCGCGGTTGGTGGAACCGAGGCGAGTGTGGACTCTGCTAAATTAAATGAAAGCAAAGGTATAGTCAGCGATCCGTATCCGACTCGTGCAAGGGTGTGTACATATAACGGGAAATGAGATGATGAGAGGAATGACGAGCAGTCCGAAGTATCCGTGGAAGAGGAGATAGGTATCGCTCGCTCTCGCCGCCGCCAACGATGAAGAGACCCGCAACGACGACGACCGGGTATCGCACTCAAGTCGAGGCGAGAAGTGGGATGGGGATGGTCAATGAAAGAAGAACTTCGAGTGTAGGCGAAAGACGCGTGCGACCCACTCACACGCACACGCCCCCGCGTCATATTCGGATTCGGCAGGTATACTCGGAGTCCGGGACGACGTCAGCGGCGATCCCACCCGCCTACACCTATCCCCTGGTCTGGTTATCACGTCAAGGCGTCCCGTTCTCCAGGAGCACAGAACACAGAACGGAGGACAATCATCGCGTGCCTCGTCAACGGGAGGAAAACACGAGGCGAAGAACCGTGTTTGGCGGGAATAAAGAAATAAAAAATAATGATAAGGAGCGTCCCAAAGAACACCGGCGAAATAAAAGGGAAAAAGGGCGGAAGAGTGAGGGAAAGGCACACCGGAGGCACTACGCCCGCGAAACCGAAGCAACCACAGGACGTGATGCATCGACGTCTGTCGTCTCGTGGGTGCGATTCGATGCCCGAACGCGATGGCGAGCCCTTCACCCACGGTCTCTTTTTTTTTTTGTATCGCGTGAGCAGCCCGCGCGGACAAGATGAGTCCACGAATAGCAAGAAAGCACGACAGCTATTTGCACCGCGGGTACACAATTCGAGTCCGCGAATAGCAGAAAGCAAACCTAATTGCATGCCCGCGAATAGCAACAAGCAAGACTAATTGCATGCCCGCAAATAGCAAGAGGCAAAAACCAATTTGCCTGTCCGCGGTCCGCGAATGGAAATATACCAGACACGGAACCGCTGACCCCCAAAGTCCGCGTCCGCGAAGAACACACGGCGACACAACAAAACGGCGACCTCCTGCCATTGCCATTCCCCGTCGCTCGCTCACAGATGATTGTGGCGTCCAGCGAACAACGCAAAACGAAAGACGAAAAACGAAAATACACCAAGCGACCAACCAAAAGACGGCGCCATGTTTCCTCGCGGAGGACGCGGAGATACGCAGATGAGTATGGGTATTTGGTATGATCTTTTGCATCCCCATCCCAAAATCCCCATGTCAAACCGCGAAATGACCGTGGTGGCCGTGATCGCGAGCTGTAGCCAGCCAGCCAGCCCGCGCAGACGACCAATCGCGAATACAGCGATACAGCGATACAGCTGTGCATCTATCTCCCCCGCACGGACTTGATCACGAAAGCAAGGAGATAGCGGACGGACACGGGCACGGGCACGGACAAATCGCAGATAGCCGCTCGCGCGCCAGACGCGGGCGCACGGACCATCACGGTGAACGGGAAAGCGCAGAGATGCACCGCGATAGGCTGAGGCTCCGGTACCACATCGCAGGCTGTGTGTCTGTACACATTACACATTACACATCGCCCACCGATAGCAGCGAAGAGAAGCCGCAGCAGCAGCCGCGTCCCTCCCACGTCGAACAGAGTGCAGTGCCGCGAGACGAGATACGAGGGATATCCCCCGCGATAGTATCCACACCCCATCCCACATCCCATCCCATGCGATACAGATGCGCACGATGGGACGCTCGCACAATCGATGGCCCGGGATCCCGCGAAACAAAGAAATAAAGAAAGAAAGAGATGCGGGTCGATACGGCGAAGCACCCGAGGATCCATCCATCCGTCCATCCATCCCTCCATCGTCCGCTTTTTGCTTTGGCTTCGGTGGGGAAGAAGAAAAGAAGGGCAAGCGAGTACATGTACAACGGGGAAGAGCCCGAATGCGGAATGGGCGAGGGCCCGAATAAGGCAGGGGAAGGCGGGACGCCCACAGGCGCCTACACCCCGCGCCGCGCACTGTGCAGCCAACTTATGCCCGCATGCCCGCATCCCAGCCGTCGCGAAAGGAAAAAACGAATAAAATAAAATAGCACGCCCGGCGAAAAAAAAACGCAAAAAACAAAACAAAACAAAATAGAGCAAAGAGAGAGAGGGAGAAAGGTTCGAGTCTAAAAAGAAGAGAAACGACTCACAAGCTCATCATCCGCCGTCCTTCTCCGCGGGGTCGTGTCCCGCCTTGGCGTCGGGGTCGGCGTTGCGGTCGGGGTCGGTGTCCTCGGGGACGCAGGCAGCGCGACACTCCGCGGCGTCGTCGGCGCCTCTCCCCCGTTCCCGTTTCCGCTGGCGTGCGCATGGGCATTGTGCTGCTGCAGATGGTACGCGCTGAGGGGCGTCCGCGCGCGCGGCGTCGGCGTCACCGTCCTCGCTTGCTGATGCCGGATGTGCGGGAGCAGCGCGGGCATGCGCTCCTCCTCATCCGCCTCCTCCTCCTCCTGCTGCTGCTCCACCCCCCCCGCCCCCAGCGCCAGAGACAGACCCAGAGCCGAGCGAGCTGCCCGCCCCGCCGCGCCTCCCGCGCACAAACGAGCTCCGGCGCGACGCCGCGTCGACCGAGCTGCGCGGCGACGCACCCGCACCCGCACCCGCGGCGCTATTCAGCGCCAACACCCGCTCCAGCCGCGCGCGCAGCGCCTCGTGCTCCGGGTCCGGGTCCCTCTCTCCTCCCCCGCGCGAATGGGGCCGCGGCGAACGCCGCCCTTCGAGCCGCGAGAGCGTGTGCGCAATGGCCGTGGGCGAGGCGGAGGGCCCGCCCTCGGCGTCCCCGCCATAGGCTGTGCGCGGGGGGGCGTCGGAGGGGTGGTGGTGTTGGTGGTGGGGGTGGGGGTATTGGTGCTGGTGGCCATTGGGCGGCAACGGCCGCGGGCTGGCCGTCGACCCCCGGCGCAACGTGTCCCTCAACAGCTGTTCCGACCTCGAAGACGAGGACGACGGCGTGAGCGCGCGCTTGGGTGGCGTTTGCGTTTGCGATTCGTGTTGTTGGGAGTAGGGCGAGAACGGGGACGACAGAGAGTAGGAGTGGCCGTGGCGTGCGGGCCGGCGGGGTTGTGGGGCCTACACACAGAACGGTATATGTTAGCGTCCGAATTTGGAATTTGGAAGGACGTGATGGAGAAGAGAGAAAGCACAGAACGAAAGCCAAGGGCACGGAAACGAAAAGAGGAGCATATTGGGAACGCCCACCGAACGAAACGAGCTAGCTCGTCGTCGTCGCACGCGCGCCCGCTCGCACCCTCGCCGCCGATACGCCACCCCCTCTCCCCCAGAAGGAGAATCGCGTGTCCGCACTCAGCGCCGGGCGTCGCACGTACGCGGAGATGATATTTTTTAAAATGCCCCTCCCCGCGCGCCACGCTCACCCCACCCGCACCCGCGAAGAAAAATGTCGCCCCCCGCCAGAGATGCAAACCGGGGTGGCGGTGGGGACACGACGCGCGGGGACGCCCGCGGTGGTGGGGAGTAAACTCGTGAATCGTGCTCGTGGTGCACAGAACCACAGAAGCACCAAAAGATGAAGAAGGGCGGGTACCACAGCGCCCCACACAACGCCCCCCCGCCACAGAAAGCCACACGCCGCCACCTACCCGCAAGCAGGCACGCATGCAGGCAGGCCGTGAAGGAGGCGCCGCCGTCCGAGAACGGGAAGCGACTCGCTCCACGGGCACGGACACCGTGGCTGCGCGACATACACGAGTTACGCGTTACGAACTACGACCGTCGCCGGCCGAGCTCAGGCCGCAGAACGTCGAGACGCTAACGCGCAGCGACACGAGGACGCGACACGCACGCCACCCCACCCAAAAAGAAGAAGAAAAAAGCGCGCGGAGCATAAGCCAACGACGCCACGCCTCCAACGCGGGCGACGCAAGCAATCCCAAGGAAAACGAAAATCGACTCACCACGACCTCCGTCGGCGTAACAGGCATCCGGATCCCCATGGACAGCTTGGGGGAGCTGGGGGCGCTGCTGGGGAAGAGCGCGTGTCCGAGGCCGACGAGCAGCGCGGGGAGGGTGCGCGTGCGTGTGGGGGGGGTGTCTGGTGTGCTTGGTGTCGTCGTAGTCGTGCTTGTGCTTGGGGTGGTGGTAGTGTTTTGCGGCGTAGTGGCGGTAGCAAGAGCGCCTTGGCTCGGCGGGGGCGTCCTTGCGCTCTTGAGCTCGTCGTGCTCGGCGTCGTCGCTGCGCAAACTGGAGCGGCTGGGTATGGGCGACAACAGGCCGAGACTCTGTGTGTGTCTGTGTCGGGTGCGTCTCGTCGTCCTCGCAGGCGTAGTGGGAGTAGAAGTGCGTATAGCTAGTAGGAGTTAGCCTTGGCAGCACTGAGGAAGGGGTATGTGCTCACGGGATGCGTCCATGGCCATGCTGCTTGCTTCGCGTATGGCAAGTTGAAGTAGTCGTGCCGCACACGAGGTGCCCTCCAAACTTTTCGTCGCCCGTGGCAAGTAGTCGGAGCGATCGAAGCCCCTAAATGATCTCGCTCCTCCTTGACTCCTCCTTTGTCCAGCCAGTACCCGCGCGCAAAAGTAGACAGTGGGTGGTGGTGGGTGGTTGTTAACAGAATTTTGTTGCCTGTCGTGACCAAGCCCGCGATGCCGCGTCCCCCAGTTCTCCGGAAGCCAATATGGGGATAGCAGTTGGTGAGGAACGAAATATTGAGCAGTGACGTGACGTGACCTTACGAGACAGGGTAACCATCAAACTGCAATTCCGAGGCCGAGGTTTCGGTGCGCGAGGCCGGCGGTTGCTGTTCCGTTTGTTGGCGCCCGACGTGCGCTGACGGCGGACGAGGGGCGCATCCCGACGACGCGTGAGGGCAGATGAAATTTATTTAATGGAGTGGCGGTGCGCGGGGATGCCGGAAAACGTTTCGCGCGTTGGGGGCACGCGACGGGATGAGCGCATTTTGCGGCTGATGCGATTATTTTGGGGAAGTTTGTGTGTATGACGCGTCGATGATCTCAGTTGATTCGCGCAGCGCAATCAGTCCGCTTTCTTTCGGACTTTCCGCGACCAAGCACGGTGACGGACGCGTCTCACTTGTTCAAACCTAAAGAAGCTCAAGCTATGCCTTTCGATTATTACTAGTACTCCAAGCACAATTCGAACGCAAATCAACGCAAGAACTCGGCGCCTCGATCGAAGACCCGGCGTTTAATCTCCCTCTCCATGGCCAACCTTTCTGCCTTCCAAATGGCAAAAATTAACTATTTGTCCATCGTGCTCCGACTTCGAGTTCCACCTCTGGAGTTGCGGTTGCGCTGAGAACACGCAGCAATTTCCACGCACTCCGCTTCCAGTCTTCTCGGTACTCCAACGCAGCATGCGCACAGCACAGGACACTGAGGACAGGCTCCAAAAAGGCAGCGAAAACCGCGCAACACGCAGTACTTTGCCTCCCACTGCACTGGCGCTCCACCACCTACAGTAAATATCAACGACACCACTGGCAATCCTGAGCCCCGCTTCGAACTTCCAGGAAGCAGGCAAATTTGCCTCTTTCCCTTCAAGCTTAACCTTCTTCTTCCAAGTTGCCTACATACTTAGATCGAAACGAATCTGCGCTTCAAATACATACCGCAAACTCAACACAAGAATCTGGCGTATCCCGCTGTCTACATACAGTAATCTCCCCCCAATCCAACCTTCTGCAGACCTCAAGTTTTCCCAACAAAATAAAATAAAATAAATTCATCGCGGATTGCAAGCAAGCACATTCCGCTATATCCTGAACGCACTAACAAACCAAAGCCCACCTTCGGCTCCTTCCCAAAGCTTTTCTTTTTTTCACAGCATTTATGTAATCCCCCTCCAAGCTTTCAAATTTCAAAGCCCACCGACCCGGCGAGCTGAACTCAGATATTGATTTTATTCATAGCATGTTCCATCCGCTCCATACATACACGTCGGCCCCGACTCCCGACTCCCGCGTCGCAAACGCAAAAACCCCTCCCGGAAAAAGCCAAGTCTATTTGAATGTTCATCCAAATGCCAGTGCACAGTCTACATACCCCCGCCTCCGGCAGCCTAAGCGCGTCATCATCATAACCAAAAAAAAAAAAAACACGGATAAGCACCCAGTGGCAAACGGCTATTCAGTCCTCGACGCGGATGCGGATGCGGGTGAACTCTGTCTGCCTTCCGTCCAATCCATCTGGTCTGGCACATCCAAAGCCAAAGTCATCTGCCCACCCCAAAGTGCCTTTTTTTCTTCTTTTCTTTTTTTCTTCTTTGGCTGTATCCGAACCCCGAATTTCGAATTTCGCGTCCGGTCATATGCACGAACGAAAACGAATCTCCGTGAAATGTGAGATGTGAGATGCAACTCGACGATAAGTTATAACATATATATGAAGCCGCGGCGGCGAGCCCGAGCGCTAGCAGGCTCTTGAAGATGCAAGATTTTGCGTCCCACAAAAAAGCTAAAAAAGTGCGGTGCCACACAAACGGGAGTAAGCTTAATAATATAGCAAGAAGAAAATTTAAAAATGGTGCAGGAACAACCAACGAGGCAAAAAACGGCCACACCTTGATTCGAACAAGGGGCTTCCCATAAACCTGAGTTATCGCCCTCTTAAATGAAAGGGATGCGTTACCACTACAACCATCAGGCGGTGGTTCATGACTCCTACAAATACAATTGATGAATACAGTCAAATTATCTTCAGCCTGGATTGGGTTCGATGTTCCATGTTCTGTTTGAGACTACTAACAGGCTCTTAAAGATGCAAGATTTGCGTCCCGCCAAAAAGAAAAGTTAAAAAGTGCGGTGCTCCCGGGCCAGCCTCCGCATTCCGTATGCATATGTACAAATGGGAGTACAGTGCTTTAATAATATAGCAAGAAAAAAAAATATTTAAAAATGGTGCAGGAAAAACCAACGAGGCAAAAAATGAAACGGCCTGACCTTCATTCGAACAAGAGTCTTCCCATGAAGTCAAGTCGACGTACCTCCTAATTGAAAGGGATGTGTTACCACTACACCATCAAGCTGTGGTTCGTAATTCCTATGGCAATTGATCAAATACAATCAAATTATCTTCAGCCTGGAATCTGGATTGGGTTCCATGTTCTGTTCGAGACTACTAGCAGGCTCTTGAAGATGCAAGATTTCAAGTTCGCTGACTCACGCTCCCGCAGAAAAAGTTAAACGTGCGGTGCTTAAAATGGGAGTACAGTACTTAATAATATAGCAAGAAAAAAATGCCATGGTGCAGGAAAAACCAACGACTCAGAGGCGAAAAAAAGTGGCCTGACCTTGATTCGAACAAGGGACTTCCCACAAAGTCTCCAGGCATTGAACGGCTTCGGAGTGGTTCCAAGCCTCCCCCGCCGCACCTCAGAAGCACTCCCAAGCCGTGCCAAGGCCATATGCTGTCTCATGCCGTTGCAAGCTATTTAGGATTTTTCCGACATCACATGGAGGAGTTCATTGAAAGGGATGTGTTACCACTACACCATCAAGCCATGGTTCATAATTCCTGTAATTAATGCAATAGAGTCAAGTTATCTTCAGCCTGGAATCTGGATTGGAAGTTCCTTCCATGTTCTGTTCGAGACTTCTCTCAAATCGAAATCGAATCTCCGTGAGATGTACATGTGAGATGCAGCTCGACGATAGCTTGCATATATATATACAAGAGCGTGGCGGGGCGCTCCGCGCCCCACCACTTCGGTTCAAGATCAAAAGAAGCATAGGAGCTGTAAAAGCTGTTAAGGTCTGAAAATAAAAGCTGTTGCGTTGTGCCGAGGTGGGATCAGCACCGGCCAGGCTCGGCATAGGCAAGCCGGAGTTATTTGGCTGTGTGATCAGAGATGCCGCAGTGAAATGGCGGTGCCATCAGCGGACCTTAAAAAGCTTCAGACGGACAGGCATAATCTTATAAAGAGAGTGATGAAGCCGTGGCGGTGAGCGCTAGCAGGCTCCTGAAGATGCAAGATTTCAAGTTCGGTCCCTCAAAAAAAAAGTCAGAAGAAAATTTAAAAATGGTGCAGGAAAACCCAACGAGGCAAAAAGTGGCCTGACCTTGATTCGAACAAGGGACTTCCCATGAAGTCAAGTCGACGTACCTCCTAATTGAAAGGGATGTGTTACCACTACACCGTCAAGCCTAGATTCATGACTCCTACAACTTGAATTGATGAAATACAGTCGAATTATCTTCAATTGGGTTTGATTAATTCTGTCGAGACTTCTCGCAGATTTAAGATTAAATCATCACCCACAGAAATTCAGAATTGTGCGGTTGCCGAAGACTCAAGAGCTCCAATTGACTCTTGTTTTTTTCTGTTGGTCGCGTCTTTGCACAAAAATGAAAGTGGGTGGTGATTTCATCGAGAAGTCTCGAACAGAACATGGAACCCAATCCAGGCTGAATGTATCTTGACTGTATTTCATCAATTGTAGGAGTCATAAATCATGGCTTGATGGTGTAGTGGTAACACATCCATCTCAATTATTGCTATTCCAGCTAGGTTTCATGAGAAGTCCCTTGTTCGAACCAAGGTCAGGCCACTTTTTGCCTCGTTGGTTTTTCCCACACCATTTTTTCTTCTTACTATATTACTCCCATTTGTATGGAAACCCGGAGCAACGCACTCTGAAACAAGTATCACTACCCTCAGGGCGAAATGATAAAGTATTCCGTTGGGGGAAGCCAAATTGCCAAGACCCCTGAACTTTGATTCTTGACTAAGGACCTAATTAGGACACTTCAAATGCCCATCAGTTATACCTCAACATACTCGAGGTCACCATTGGTTAGGGACTTGTTCAGGACTTCACTTAAACCACAACTCGAACTCTGATATCTGCATCATGTCCCTCCCCGTAATTGATGTCTGAAATTCCCACGGTTGAAGTTGAAGTTTTCTCATGATTACAAAATATATCGGAAGCAACAAATCGAGGGGAGTACTCCTTATATCCCGGGTCATGACTCGCGTTTCAGAATCCGTAAGTCTTCAAGCAACCTCCTACAATTAATGAAATACAGTTAAATTATCTTAGCTTGGGTTCGATGTTCTGTTCGAGACTACTAGCAGGTTCTTGAAGATGCAAGATTTCAAGTTCGCTCCTGCAAAAAAAGATAAAAAGTGCAGTGCCGGATTAATACATATAGCAAGAAGGTGGGAAAAACCAACGAGGCAAAAAATGGCCTGACCTTGATTCGAACAAGGGTCTTCCCATAAACTCGGTTAGCATCCCTCTTAATTGAAAGGGATGTGTTAGCACTACACCATCAAGCCTTGATTCATGACTCCTACAATTGATGAAATACAATCAAATTATCTTCAGCCTGGATTGGGTTCCATGTTCTGTTCGAGACAGTAAGACTTCTGTCAAATTTTAAGATGAAATCACCACCCACTTTCGTTCTTGTTGCAAAGACGCAACCGACAGAAGAAAAAACTTGATTCGAACAAGGGACTTTCCATGAAGTCAGTTGGAGGCGCAATTAAGTGAAAGGGATGTGTTACCACTACAGAGTACACCTCACCTTCGTCACTTCGTTACTTCGCTTACCATTGTGAAACTTCGTGACTTTGATGGGAATTCGTGAAAGTTCGTGAGTTTGATAGCTTTCTATGAAAGTTCGTGAGTTCAACGCTGCACGTTCAACAACCCGGAATCTCGGCCATCACTATTCCTTCACACAAGCCGGGGCATGTTTTTTTATATAGATCCCTCACCCTAACACTAACCACTAACCAACTAACCCAAACCACTAACCCTAACCAGCTAACCCAAACCGCTAACCCGCTAACCCAAACCTAACCGGCCATTTCGGTAACCTGTTGATTGCCATCCCTCCGTGATGTGCCGGAGAGTCGCCGCTCGACAAGCCCGGAATACAAAGTCACGAAGTTTCATAAAATGCCATCAGACTCACGAACTTGCACCTATTCCCATCAAAGTTACGAAGTTTCACAACGCTACGCGAAGTAACGAAGTGACGAAGATGGCGGGGACTCACCACTACACCATCGAGCCATGGTTCATGACTCCTACAATTGATGGAATAGACTCAAGTTATCTTCAGCCTGGAATCTGTGTTGGAAAAATCCTAAATAGCTTGCAACGGCATGAGACAGCATATGGCCTTGGCACGGCTTGGGAGTGCTTCTGAGGTGCGGCGGGGGAGGCTTGGAACCACTCCGAAGCCGTTCAATGCCTGGGTTGCAGTTATCAAGGTGTCCGATGCCGTGCCAAGGGGTTCTTCTGATATGGCTCAAGAGGAGGACAATAAAATCAATCAATATTGTTATTGCAGTTTGCAAATGAATTGGCACAGCATCAATTTTGATGAGATTTTGAGTCGTTTCCGTAAATTCATTGTTTCTCACTCAATTCTCCACGGATTTCAACAAAACCATATGTAAAATTCACGGTTTGAGCAGGCGCAATTTATGGTACTCGATTCGCAGACCACCGTGAGGTTTTGAGCGATCAGATTTCCGCCAGGCGCCATTTGGCGCGTGGATTTTACGCGCCGAGTTCTGAGCGGTTTGGCACGAGTAAATGGAAGGTTCTATGGATATTCTAACCAGGAACCTCCTCCCCAATTTCTGGGGTGCCTGTGCAAGTAACGCGTGCGCGGCGACGCGTCGAATCGCATGGAACAATAATGGGTGACCGAGTGACATCGTGTCACTTGCTCTTCCTTCCGTCTTCCATGCACATCTCAAATGACCAAGGGTAAACCCATTACAGAAGACCTACGATGGGCCATTATTAGAATGAATAGCTTGGGTGTGAGCGTAGAAAAGATTGGCTCTACACGGATGTCAGCAAGCGCCAAATCTACCGCATCATCAACCGGTTCCTCATGACTGGCAAGGTCCTGACGGCGACCCAACAGCGAAAGACCGGGCGGACCAGACATCTCACCACACAGGACGTTGCAGTACGTGCCGACCCATTCTTTGGGCTGATTTCTAGCTAAAATTACAAGTACTTGCACGGCTGCCTGGATCAAAGTTGCGACAAGTATCTCGAAGAGCTTCAACTCGGGCTCCAAGAGA
>JARJCM010000774.1:0-21941 GCA_029233265.1 Mycena alexandri | reverse complement strand
CATGGATCTAGCTAAGTCATTGCTCATTCATTGGTCATTAGGTTCTGGTGGTGGTTGGGCTCTGGAGGCCTGGGTGGAGACCATGGTGGTGATGGTGGAACAGGCGAAGGACCCAGCTTCACAATCCACAACAGCAATGTCAATCTCACAAATCTCACAAATCCTCATGCAACCCGTATGCTCTTCTATGGCTTGTAAAAATTGTGAAGCTGATGAACCAATTCAAAGAATTACAATTCATCAAGGAAAGCTCGCCAACCATGTTGCAGCACTGCATAAATTTACAGATCAGAGCAAGAGTCTTTGTGCACCTGGTACTCGTGTGAAAATCCAAGATGACATCTTGGAGTGGCTCTCACCACAGCCTGACACCAAGGAACATATCTTCTGGATCACAGGGATAGCAGTGGCGGAAAATCGACTCTCTCCTGTTGTGGAAACACTTCGGCAAAAGCCTCATACACCTGTCACAGCTCAGTTCTTCATCTCTCGTAACATCCCCGAAACAATCAATCCAGGCAAAATCATTCCCACTATTGCACTGCAGCTTGCCGAATTCTCTCCAGCTGCCGCTGGCATTATTCATGTGTGTTGGAGCGTGGCTTCCCTCCTACTAGGAAAAAGCAAGTAGAGGAACTTCTATTAACTCTCCAAATCTCGCAATGCAGTCATCATTCTCATTGATGCTCTGGATGAGCTCGAGAATGCCTCCAAGAGTGTACTAGAGATCCTGGAATCAATTGCACCAAAGAACTGTGACCTTCCCCAGAATGTTCGATTCCTTGTTACTTCTCGACCAGAGCATTGGGCCGACATCTCCAAGTCTAAAACTCTCGAGCTCGCAGTGTTTAAACAGCACCCCTTGAGGACAGAATCATCACGGGAGGAAGTTAACAACTTCATCACTACAAGGATGGAGGATATTACACCAAAGCAGCTTGGCTGGGAGAATTGGCCACCTCTGGAGGAATTGCAAAAGCTATGCAACAAGGCAGATGGTCTCTTCCACTATGCTGCAACTGCGCTTCACTGGATTGAGGGGGAGATTTCCCGGTATGGCACAGCCTCTCGACAACAGGTCTTTGAAAAATTTACCCAAATGGGCATTGGTCAGCTGGAAGACCTATACAGGGTCATTTTGACGTCGTTCGAGAACATAGATGGTTTAGCACAAGATGCAGACCGGCGTGCAAGTCAACTACATGGCTTTCAGCATGTTATTGGGACCATTCTTGTGCTCAATGAGCCGTTGACCATTCGTCAAATCATCGCTTTGTTGGCCGATATTCCAGAGGACAACTTCGATGTCACCAAGTTCTTACAGCGGTTTCACAGTGTCTTGATTCCAGGCACGACCACATCATTTGAGGAAGCAACACCGCAAATGCACAAATCTTTTCGTGATTATATTACGGATGGGCACCCACCAGAAGAATTCCGTATCCCCACGGGCCATGCACACTTTATAACAGCAAGAAGCTGTTTGGAGGTCATTGTCCAGGGAGCCAGTCTGATGTTGTCCTGCGGTATTCTGTTCAGCACTGGTATAAACACTTACGAAAAGCGGTGGAAGGAGGTGTGACATATGAGGATGAGATGTGGCACCTGTTTTCAACACATGATGGAGGAGGCAATTGTTGATGTCTGGGCAAGAACAAAGTTGATGGATCTCTTTGTAGCTGTGGCCGCTGTAGGGTGGGGGCTATTGAAGGTGAGATCGAAATATGGGGAGAGAGGGAGAAGAGTGATGATTTTGCAGCAACATGCCAATAAAGACAAGAGGCAATGTCAAAAATATTAAAAGTGGGGTGGGGGCTGTTGAAGGTGAGATCAAAATGTGGGGAGAGAGGGAGAAGAATGATGGTTTTGCAGCAAGATGCCAATAAAGACAAGATCCAAAGAATTTCAAAAGTGTGTGGCAGGCCAATATGAATGGTATGAGTTCACTAATTAGAGGTAATTCTGCGGGTTCATAGGACGTGTGTGCTTTTCCCCCATCACCCGCGTTTGTCTAGCTCACTTTTCTCACCTTCTCGTCTCTAGCTTGTGCGTACCTTTCCCCCATCACCCATGTTTGTCTTGCTCACTTTTTCTCTAGAGAGTGCGCTGCTTTTTCCCCGTCACCCATGTTTGTCCTGCTCACTTTTTCTCTAGAGGTGTGTTTTCCCCCCCCATCACCCATGTTTTTTGCTCACTTTTCTCGCCATCTCGTCTCTAGGAAGTGTGTGCTCTTCCTCCATTGCCCATGTTTGTCTTGCTCACCTTTCTTGCCTTCTTGTCTCTAGGATGTGCATACTTTCCCCCCATCGCCCATGTTTATCTTGCTCACTTTCTCACCTTCTCATCTCTAGGAAGTGCGTTTTCCCCCATTGCCCCTATTTGCCTCGCTCACTTTCTCTTGCCTTCTTGTCTCTAGAGAGTGTGTGATTTTCCCCCATCACCTATGTTTTCTTGCTCACTTTTCCCTGCTTTCTTGTCTTTAGAGAGTCCGTGGTTTCCCCTCATCGCCCATGTTTGTCTTGCTCACCTTTTCTTGCCTTCTTGTCTCTAGGGAGTGTGTGGTTTTCCCCCATTCCCCATGTTTGGCTTGCTCATTTTTTTCGCCTTCTCATCTCTAGTTTGTGTGTGCTTTTCCCCCATCATCCTTGTTGGCCTTGCTCGCTTTTTCTCACCTTCTCGTCTCTAGAGAGTACGTGCTTTTCCCTCATCATCCTTGTTTGTCTTGCTCACGTTTTCCTGCCTTCTCGTCCCTAGGGAGTACGTGCTTCTCCCCCATCGCCCATGGTTGTCCTGCTCACTTTTCCTTGTCTGCTCATCTCTAGGAAGTGTGTGCTTTTCCTCCTATCCCCCATGTTTTTCTTGCTCACTTTTTCTTGCCTTCTCGTCTCTAGGAAGTACATGCTTTTCACCCATCGTCCATGTTTGTCTTGCTCACTTTTTCTCGCTTTCCTGTCTCTAGAGAGTGCATGTTTTCCCCCTCCCCCTTCCCCCATGTTTGTCTTGCTCACTTTTTCTTGCCTTCTTGTCTCTAGCTTGTGTGTGCTTTTCCCCCATCCCCCATGTTTTCTTGCTCACCTTTCCTTGCCTTCTTGTCTCTAGGGAGTGCGTCCCATCCCCCATGTTTGTCTTGCTCATTTTTCTTGCCTTCTCGTATGTAGAGAGTGTGTGCTTTTCCCCCATCCCCCATGTTTGGCTTGCTCACTTTTTGTTGCCCTCTTGTCTCTAGTTTGTGTGCTTTTCTCCCATTGCCCATCTTTGTATTGCTCACTTTTTCTTGCCTTCTCATCTCTAGGAAGTGTGTGCTTCTCCCCTATTGCCCTTGTTTGCCTTGCTCACTTTTCCTCGCTTTCCTGTCTCTAGAGAGTGCGTGTTTTCCCCCTTCCCCCATGTTTGTCTTGCTCACTTTCTTCTTCTTCTCTCTCATAGAGTGTGTGCTTTTCCCCCCCTTCCCCCATGTTTGTCTTGCTCACTTTTGCTTGCCTTCTTGTCTCTAGCTTGTGCGTACTTTTCCCCCATCACACATGTTTCTTGCTCACTTTGTCTTGCTTTCCTGTCTCTAGATGGTGCATGTTTGTCCCCCTTCCCCCATGTTTGTCTTGCCTTCTCATCTCTAGAGAGTGCGTGTTTTTCCCCCTTCCCCCATGTTTGGCTTGCTCACTTTCTTCTTTCCTCCTCATCTCTAGGGAGTGTGTGCTTTTCCCCATCCCCCGTGTTTGGCTTGCTCACTTTTTCTTGCCCACTTGTTTCTAGTTTGTGTGTGCTTTTCTCCCATCACCCATCTTTGCCTTGCTCACTTTTTCTCACCTCCCCACCTCTAGGAGTGTGTGCTTTTCTCCCGTCACCCATCTTTGTCTTGCTCACTTTTTCTCGCCTTCTCATCTCTAGGAAGTGTGTGCTTTTCCCCATTGCCCTTGTTTGCCTTGCTCACTTTTTCTCGCTTTCCTGTCTCTAGAGGGTGCCTGTTTTCCCCCTTCCCCCATGTCTGTCCTGCTCACTTTCTCGCCGTCTCTAGAGAGTGTGTGCTTTTCTCCCATCACCTATCTTTGTCTTGCTCACTTTTTCTCACCTTCTCATCTCTAGCAAGTGTGTGCTTTTCTCCATCACCCATGCTTGTCCTGCTCACTTTTCTCTCTAGCTCGTGCGTGCTTTCTCCCATTACCCATGTTTGTCCCGCTCACCTTTTTCCCTAGCTTGTGCATGCTTTTCTCCCATCACCCATGTTTGTCCTGCTCACTCTTTCTCGCCCTCTCTCTAGGGAGTACGTGCTTCTCCCCCATCACCCATGTTTGTCCTGCTCACTTTTTCTTGCCTTCTCGTCCTAGTATGTGGGTGCTTTTCCCCCATCGCCTGTGTTTACCTTGATCACACCTTGATCACTTCTTCCTGCCTTCTCATCTCTAGGAAGTGCATGCTTTTCCCCCATCACCCCCTGTTTGTCCTGCTCACTTTTTCTTCCCTTCTCGTCTCTAGCTCGTGCGCGCTTTCCCTGATCACTCATATTTACCTTGATCACTTTTTCTCGCCTTCTTGTCTCTAGGAGGTGTGCGTGCTTTTCCCCCATCCGCCATGTTTGTCTTGCCCACTTTTTCTCACCTTCTTGTCTCTAGGAAGTGCGTGGTTTTCCCCCATCACCCATGTTTGCCTTGATCACTTTTTCTCGCCTTCCATCTCTAGCTCGTGCGTGGTTTTCCCCCATCGCCCTTGTTTGTCTTGCTCACTCTTTCTCGCCTTCTCGTCTCTAGGACGTGTGTCCTTTTCCACCATTCCCCATCTTTGTCTTGCTCATTTTTTCTTGCCTTCTCGTCTCTAGCAAGTGCGTGCTTTCCCCCCATCACCCGTTTTTGTCTTACTGACTTTTTGCCCTCTTGTCTCTAGGGAGTTCGTGCATTTCTCTCCCTCTTTACCCATAACTTCACTCATCCCCACCTCCTTTCTCCATCCAGATTGTAAGACCTTTCATCACCTTCATTAACACCCACATTACCTTTTCTGCTCAAAGCCTTACAGAAAGATTTGGAATAAGGGCCTTCTTGAAGCATGGGACAGCTGTTAATCATGGCCCCTTTCAAAGGCAGGAGGGATGAAAGGTATGGATACCTTTGATCGTGGATTTGGAAGACAGATTCAACCCAAAATAGACTCAACAAAACTATTCCGCTATCCCATATGTGTTGGGCAATGCATATGTACTCAAGTTAATATAACCACATCCGTGCTATGTTAGATGACCATTGGGGTAGCTCTGACCTGAATACCCACATTATATTTTTTGTGAAACGAACTCTGATCACGCCAGTCGAAACGAAAGAAAGTACCAAAAATATACAACTGTAACGTGGTAAGTTGAAGAAATCGTGAGCACTTGATGTGCTGAAGAAAGACCGTAGCAAGTGGATGTAGTGCGTGGTGCACAGCTGCACCAGATCCCAGGCATTAGTTGAGAAGCAGTGAAGGCTTTCGATTCCCCGCGTCCACATTGAGAAACTTGGATTGGATGGGTTTTTTTTTTAGCCCTGTGCTGCCTCCTTCGGAGCACAAGGGCAAAAGGAAACAGAGTCGGACGTCGTGTGATCTTCACACCCACAGGTGATATTTAAAGCCAACTCATGATCATGCGAGTCAAAAAGTAAAGCAAGTGCTAAATTTCAACGTGGTAAGCTGAAAAATGTTGAGCGCTTACTGCACCGTGGAAATGGGTGTAGAAAGCGGATGTGGTGCGTGGTGCACGACTGCGGCTCCTGGGCATAATGATTCTCCAGAGAAGAAGTGAAGCAGTTTGTTGGGGTTTGATTCCCCGCGTCATGGCCAAATGACATGGGATAGCTTTTCTTTAGCCCTGTGCTGCCTCCTTCTTCTCACTCCAGAGCACCAAAAGGAAACAGAGTCAGACGTGTGATCTTCACGTCCACACGTGATATTTTCCGAGTTTCGAAACCAACTCATGCGAGTCGAAAAGATGCCAAATTTCAACACGGTAGGCTGAAAAATGTTGAGCACTTACTGCACTGCAGAAAGGATGTAGAAATCGGATGTGGTGCATGGTGCACGACTGCGGCTCATAGGTATTCTCCTGGCTCCAGAGAAGAAATGAAGCAGTTTGACGGGGTTCGACTCCCGGGTCCGCAATGCGCATGAAGTGACGTGGATGCGACTTTTTTGACCCAGGCCGAACGAGCAGTAATTAGTCGTGCTTGCGAGGCAGGACACCATAAATGAAATGCAGGACAATAGCACTGACAGATGTGAAAAGAGGCTAACACTGGTTCAGTGTTGAATGTTCAACTGCAATGTGAACTCGATCCAAACAATGATCGGTTTATTCCAATGTGGAGGGCATAAATAAACTGGTACACTGACCGGGTCAAGGCAGGCGGATGTGGTGCGTTGTGCACAGTTGCTCTCAATACCGGAGGAAGCTAGTCTGAAGGAGCCCATCAGGGTTCGATTCCCCGCGTCCGCCATCACCGATTTCTTGCAGACCGTTTTACATGTTTTATTTTCTCCAGTCTTCCCGCTAAATTGGATAGACTTCCCACCTTATTCCATATCCCTGCAAATGTACAGCACGCACCGATATTCGGTGCTCCAGCCACCCATGCGAACCATCAATATCAATCATAGGCACCATTGGAGTTTGAAGTTGAAACCGATGTTCCCATAAACTACCAACCCAACCACATTCTTCGGCGGACACTCGACTGAGAAAACGAATCGGTTTATTGGCTTGGGTATTTTAGACAGGAGCAGACGTGGTTCACGGTGAACAGCTGCATCCAATATGCGGTCGTCATATCAGAATGAAGCAGTTTGACGGGGTTCGACTCCCCATGTCCGCATAGGTACCCTCGAACGTATGGCACTTTTTTATTATCTCCTGGCTCCTTGGTTGAACGTGCTCCCCCCTCTGGGGTGTAGCTCTAACTTGAATACCCAACACGTTATTTTTTTGTGAAACGGACTCTGATCACGCGAGTGGAACGAAAGAAAGAAAGTAATATATGACTGTAACGCGGTAGGTTGGGAAATGTTGAGCACCCTGATGCACTGTGGAAATGGGTGTAACAAGCAGATGTAGTGCGTGGCGCACAGCTGCACCAGATACCAGATGACAGCTTGTAGTTGAGAAGCAGTGAAGGGGTTCGATTCCCCGTGTCCGCATGAGCCAGGAATGCCGCTTTTTTAGCCCTGTTGCTGCCTCTTTCTTCCCACTCCGGAGCCCAGGGAAAAACGAAACAGAGACGTCGTGTGAGGTTGACACCCACAGGTGATATTTTCCAAGTTTCGAAACCAACTCATGCGAGTCGAAAAGGAAAGCAAGTGCCAAATTTCAACGCGCTAGGTTTGGAAATGTTGAGCACTTACTGTACCAAGAAAGTGGGTGAAAGAAATCGGAGGTGGGGCATACTGTAGTATTACGACCACTAGTTCACAGGGTGTCACCCGTCACCACAAAAGTTCACTGGAATCAAAGTTCACTCCTCGGCAATCAGCCAACAATTCCCATAAAAGGTAATCCGGCGAATGAAATTTTGCGATTTTCTAGGCTTATTTGGGCCGGAAAACTCAATGTCACCGTCACCGAGCTCAATTAGTTCAGTTCACAGGTCCTGTCACCCGTCACCTGAACTAGTGGTCGTAATACTACAGTAGTGCACGACTGCGGCTCATAGCAGAGAAGAAGTGAACCAGTTTGGCGGTGGTTCGACTCCCCAGGTCCGCAATGCGCATGAAGTAATGTGGATGCGACTGTTTTTAACCCAGGCCAAACGAGCATTAGATAGTCGTGCTTTCGAAGTGGTACACCATAAATGAAACGTAGGAAAAGAGGACTGACCGATATAAAAAGAGCCTAACACTGGTTCAGCGTTGAATGTTCAACTGCAATGTGAACTCGATCGAAAACAATCGGCTTATTTCAATCTGAAAGCCGTAAATAACTGTACACTTGCCGGGTCGAAGCAGGCGGATGTGGTGCATGGTGCACAGTTGCTCTCAATACCGGAGGAAGCTAGTCTGAAGTAGCCCATCGGGGTTCGATTCCCCGCGTCCGCCATCGCGCATTTCTTGCAGACTTTTACATGTTTTTATATTCCCTGAGTTCTCAACAATGTTCAACCCTCTGCAGGCCGCTGAATTTTACAGACTTCCCCACCTTATTCCGTATCCCTGCACATGTACAGCACGCACCGATATTCGGCGCTTCAGCCACCCATGCGAACCACCACACGGTTTGTCTTCTGTAAACTTGCTGTTCAGGCATTTGGAGGCGCGCGAGTACAAGTAGTATATTATACCCCCCAGGCCGCAACATGTTACAGTGCTTTCGCGAGCAATCCATTGCACCTCGACTGAGAAAATGAATTGGGGTTAGTTGGCTGGGGGTGGGTCCACCTCACCTTCGTCACTTCGTTACTTCGCGTAAGTTGACGGATCTTCGTGACTTTGATGAGAATCTGGGGATCTTCGTGACATTGGCATATTCCTGCGAAAGTTCGTGAGTTGTTTGTTGCACGGCAACTGCTCTGCATCACGAAGTGATGGGTATCAGCATTGTGCCGACATCAGCAAACCCTGATTTTTCGGCACTACAAGTCACTATGTAGCGCTACATAGTGCTACATAGTGACCTGTAGTGCCCTGTAGTGGCCGTAGTGGCTGTAGTGAAGGTCCATGTCTCTGTAGTGCTACAGAGTACTACATAGTATGGACATACTACATAGTACTACATAGCACTCCATAGAGGAATCAGGGTTTGCTGATGGAGCATGGCCGGTTAGGTTTGGGTTAGGTGGTTAGGGGTTTGGGTTAGTCGGTTTGGTTAGAGGTTTGAGTTAGGTGGTTAGCTGGTTAGAGGTTTGAGTTAGGTGGTTAGGGTGGTCAGGGGTTAGTGGTCAGGGTTCGGTTAAAGGTTAGCGTTAGTAAGGTATCTATATAAAAAACCTGCCCGGGGCCTTATGCTAAAGGAACAATGATGGCCGGTGTTTCCGGGTTTTTGAACGTGCCTAGGGTTGTCCCGAGGTAAGTGACGAGCTTCCCCTAAAACATGCCAATGTGACGAACATTCACAGATTCTCATCAAAGTCACGAAGATCCGCGAACTTACGCGAAGTAGTAACGAAGTGACGAAGCTCAGGTATACTCCGACTGGGGTATTTTACACGCATTGCGGACGTGTTCGTGGTGAAACAAGCTGCATCGAATTCTTGGCATTCAACTCAACAGTTGATCAGGGGTTCGATTCCCCTCGTCCGCCTGGGAGTGCGATAAGGCATCTTTATAAATTTTTCAAGAAACTTGGAAGCTTGTATGAATCAGGCAGCTCTTGCGGACTTCCGAGCTCAACGCGGAGGGTGAATTTGGGGTAATTAAATACTGAATCTGACATAGTGGGTATAAAGATTGTGCTCCCTAAGTACCATCACAATATACGGGCAAATTTCTTTCGATTCAAACTCAAGCTAAATTAAAAAACTTCTTTCTTCTTTCCTCCTCGTACAGCGGCGTGAGTGAGCGTGACACGCAACCATTATCCATCAGGGGGAGGACTGGTGCGGGGGTACTCAGGCTACTCTAGCCCGAGATGTCGCGCGCGATGTGCGCAAAGCCGGTAGTAGTCGTGCCCATTGGAAGTGGTCACAGTGATGGTGCGAGGCTCCGCGGGGTTGTCGGAGAACGTTCGATGTGGTCTCCCGGTGGTAGAAAGGCGTTGAAACCCTCTATCAAGATATAATTCCCCTGGAAAAGCTGGCAAACACGTTGGATCACAGCGGGGACGTCGATGCTTGCGAAAAATTTAGACTGAATACGTGATATCAACCGCACAAGACGCACACTTGACTCTTGAAGTCCTTCATTATGACTAGGAAGCGACTGTACTCCTCTGGCTGGTCTTGAAACTGATTATTTTGACCGAGTCAAGGTAGCTAAGGAATCGGTGACGTTGAGTTGAATAAGCTGACGCGTAACCTCCGGGAAGTTACTGGTGGGGTGCCGGAAATGGAATGCTGGGGTTTGTTTCAGGGGTAGCGAGCTCAGAATGACCCACGGTTCGTGGTACAGGCACCGAGTTTTCGCGAGTAGGAGGTGTAGATGGGTTTAGGATGGAGCGTAGCGGACCCCTCGGCCGCGCAGAAGGAGATGAGAAGGACCTCCGTGTCCCATAAAGGATCAGGAACTCTGCGGGTGTTCTTGGGCTGGGACTAGCACAGGGCTTTGTGCGAGACTTATAATCGAGTCAGAGCCTGTTCCCGGTTCTTCCTCCATATTAGAAAGCCGATTTGTGAGTGTTTACTCCCAGTAAACCGTGGTTAGCTCGCCACAAGAATACGAGCAAGTTGCAGGACGAGGGGAGAGAAAGTGATCGCCGGCGCCAAAGGTTATGATTCACGGTATCGGTACCGTTTGCTTGAATGCCTATCTCCGATTTGATGTAGCACAGAACCAGAATCGTGGTAGCCAAATTGTATGCAGAGTACATGCGGTGTAGTAAGATCAGTGAGGCTATAATGAGTTGGGCGTTGGATTGTGAATATCATTAGTGAGCGGTCAAGTGGTTCCTTCCACAGGCAGCTGGCGACTACTTACGAGCCCAATTCCACGAGGAGAACCGGTCAATATTAATGTTCGCTGCTTTTCGGAATTTGGATCCCACAGGGCAGCGATGCACTTGTTTCGCGGGGTTCGATTCCCCGCGCGCCCGCCATCGCGCATTTCTTGCAGACCTTTTTACATTCCGGTTGCTCTCAATATAAATACCGGATGATCCACCCTGAGATGTTGGAGCAGTTGAATGCAAGTCGAATGGGCTTGATTCCCCCCGTCCGCCATCACCCGTTTCTTTCAGACCTTTTATTTTCCCCGTGGCTCGACCAATTCTCATTGAATTTTACAGACTTCCAACCTTGCTCTGCGTCCCTTCATACAACATGCAACAATGTTATTATATATCACCCCCGCAACATATTACAGCGCTCCGCGGGCAGTCCATTGCAGCATCTGATTGCACTGCATCGAATTCCCTGGGCATATGCGCATCAGCTCAACAGAATGAAGTAGTTGGTCGAGGGTTCAATTCCTCGCGTCCGCATACCTGAATTCCTTCAAACCTTTTTTTTCCCGGCCGGCACCTTGGCGATAGTTATTGGTCGCTGTATACAGTTACAGTGCGCAACGATATCGCGCGCTTAGACCACCCGTGCGACCCACACTTCACGCTATCCCCACTCGGCACTACGTTATCTTCCTCCCACCAACTCACCAACGATGCCTGCCCCACCAACCTTCCTCTCCTGGGTCGACGCCAACACAGATGCCTTCATATCCCGCCTCTCCCACGCCGTCACCATCTCCGGCGACCCTGCCTTCCGTCCGCGCGTCCAAGAAATGTCCGACTGGCTCAACGCGGAGCTCAACAAGGTCGGCGTGGAGACCAAGCAGGTCGACCTGGGCACGCATGTGATGGATGGGCAGACTCTGCCTCTGCCGCACGCCATCCTAGGCAAGATTGGAGACGATAAGCGCAAGAAGACCGTGCTGATCTACAGGCACTTTGACGTGCAGCCCGCGTCGCTCGGACTCCGAGCCGTTCGTCCTCACCACTTTAAGGGATGGCAGACTGGTGGGCAGGGGCAGTAGCGACGACAAGGGCCCGGTGCTGGGCTGGCTGGCGGTGCTGCAGTGGCACCACGAGACGCAGACGCGCTGCCCGTTAACTTGCGGTTCTGCTTTGAGGGGATGGAGGGAGAATGGGAGCGAGGGGGCCGGATGAGCTGGTGGAACGGGAGAAGGACGGGTGGTTTAAAGGCGTGGATTGTATGTACATCGTAAGTGCTTTACCCTGCGCTTACTTTTATCGTTATTGTTGACGACGCGCGACGCGGGCAGAGCGACAACTAGTGGCTCGACACGCGCACGCCCGCGCTCACCTACGGCCTGCGTGGTCTCGTCTACTTCAAGATTAATGTGTCGGGTCCCGGGCGGGACTTGCATTCTGGTGTGTATCGCACCTTTCCTTTCTATGCCTTTCCCTCCTTATCCTGCCTTGCCTCCCTCACTAGTACTTTATTTCCCTCTCCTCCCCTGCCTCCCACTACTACTGAAACGATGCGAATGCGCGCTAACACCCCCCCACAAGGCGTCTTCGGCGCCGCACAGTACACAAACCCATGACCGACCTCATCTCCCTCATGTTCCCGCCTCGTCGACGCCCAGGGCAACATCCTCGTGCCCGGCGTGGACGACATGGTGGGCGTAGCGGACGTGGAGGAGAGGTTAGTCGTTTAGTCCTCCTTCTTACTTCTTCTTTTTTGGGGGGTTTTAAGTTTTTACTTCGCTTTTTTTGGGGGGTTTGTACTTAGCTTTTGGAGTGCGTTGACGCGCCGTGGATGGTGTCCTCGCGAGGGGTTTGCCCAAGCGTCGAGCATGGTGCGCGCACGCGCGCACCGTACCGCACCGCACCTCCTTGCTTTCGTCTCGCCCCTTTTAACCGCGGCATGTGTTGGCGCTATACCGTGGCCGCGTCCGCGTCTGCGTTTTGCGTTTTGCAGTTTTCCGGCGTGCGCGTGTCGATCGCGACGCATGATGCGCGTGAGAGGCGTGAGCGCGAGTGTATACGCATCTTGCATCTCCGTACTCCGTCCTCCGTCGTTTCCTCCTCGGGGCGCCGGTGCGCGGGGTGCGGGTGCGGGTACGCGTGGCGGGTGCGGGTGCGCGAGGCGTTTCTTTTGCGAGGCGTGTCCCCTGAAGGCGTCGATGGCTGAGCTTGTTTTTGTTTGGTTTGGGACGCGGATGGCGATGCGGATGGACACATACCCAGACACGAGATCGGCGGGACGCGCTGCTCGTCGTGCATCCCTCCCGTCGACGTTGCCGTTGCCCGGACGCAACCACGTTGCAGTGATGTGCGTGCGCGCCCGCGCCGGGTTTTTGACGCCGCTGCGCTGGCCGTCGTGCGCCTATGTGTTGGGCGTTGGGCGTTGGGTGGTGGAGGACTGCCTAGGAGGACGCGGGGCGTGTGTGCGCGTCCAGGCTACAGGCGGTCGACGTGCGCGCGCGCGGGTGGCAGGCGACGATCGTTCTTTCTTTATCTTGTGCGTGCGTTACATCATATGCGCTGCTCGTGTTATCTTGCACCGCGCTGCGCGGGCGCGGGCGCGGAGACAGCCACCGTGTGCTCGTACTCGGCGGCCCACCCGCGGGGATGTCGCTTGCGCTCTTCGTCCGTCCGTCCGTTCGGGGCGCGTTGCCTTTATCATTTCTCTTTCTTCCTTTCTGGCGGGTCTCGATATTATTTTTACTTCCCGTATTCCTTTCCTTTCCTCTCTGCGGACTTTCCACTTACTTTATTAATCTCATTCACTCACACTTACACCAAATACTGATTTACTCTCAATTCCAAAAGGGCGATCTACGAAAAGCTCGACTACTGCATCGCCGACTTCGAGGGCGCCGCGGGGGGCAAGATCGCGCTTTCGGAGGATAAGGTGCGGTTTTCCTTGCCGTTTTGTTTTCTTCTATTTTTCGTTTTTTGGGGAAGGGGAGAGCGGTGCCTTTTTTCTTCTTCTTTCGCCGCACGCCGCACGCGCAGAGGCAGACGTTTTGCGCGGCGAGGAGTATGGGGGGGGGCGCTTTGCGTTGCAGTCTGCGCAGCCGGGCTTGACTCGCAGTGTGCTCGTGCAGGAGCAGCACACGGGGGGGATGGGACACGTACCTGAAGGCTGACGAGGTCGTCCGCGCCCGCGCTGTTCGTTGCATGTGTACGAGCCACACACTCTGTCGCGCCGCACGCGGTCGAGGTGCGAACGTAATGGAGCAGGTGGTCGGCCGTTTTTTTTTTTTTTTGCTGATAGATTCGCGCCGCTGGCGCATGCTGGTAGTGGACCCCGCGCGAGCCACGAGCCCCGAGTTGCGGAGCGTGCGCGTCGTTCTGGCGCGGGGGTGATTCTTTGTAGCACCCGATGAGATGAGGCGGGGCGGGTGGGGCGGCGGGGCGGACAACGAAAGAGGAGCCCATGCTCGTGCTCGTGCGGAGGTGGATGGGGGATGGGGCGCGCGGCGGTGGCGGTGAGCTGAGCTGACGCGTGGAGTGTGGCTTCGCGAGCGCGCGGAGCCTGTGCTGTCGACAGGAGGGCGCGAGCTGACGAGGCCGAGGCGCTCGTGTTCGTTCCCCGGGTGGAGGAAGGAAGTACGAGGGACGAGGGAGGAGGAGGTGCTCCGCACTCGTCCTGACGGTCGTGCATCGCCTGAGCGTGGAGTGGCAGAGTCGTAGGAGGACCGACCGCGGCGTCGTGAGACGTGTGGGCTGAATGGCCGGAGGACCACGCGGAGACTGGACGACGCGGACGACGCATACGCGCTGCTCGTGAACTGGATCCGGTTATTCTCGCTCGTCCCAACGGCGGTGCTCGCGCTCCTGCTCTTGCTGCTGTTTATGCCGCTGGACGCTGGACTGGACTGGGCGCAGCGGCGGCTTGGAGGGACTCGCCCGTCGGACCTTGCGCAGACGTGAAGACGACGCGCGCTGGTGCTCGCTCGAGGAGGGGGGCTGGACGAAGATGCGCTCCTCTCGTGCTTCTCTGCCCGTGAGATGCTCGTGCCTGCGGGGAGCAGCCGGACGACGACGAGGGTCGGCTCGTACTCGTACCCAAAATCTGCTCGTGGTCAAGGCAGCAGGACCAGCAGAGCGTGGTGATGCCCGTCCCATGGCGGTGCTGGTGCTCCCGCTCGTTACGCTGCTCGTGGTCAAGGACTGAGCAGGATGTGGCGATGCTCGTGCCGCGCGTGAGCCAGACGACGTGGAGCTCCTGTGTGAGTAGGCCGGGCGGGCGCTGCCCGCGCTCGCTCGCTGTCCTCCTAAAGGAGGAATTGCGGTGCAAAAGTCTTCCTACGCTCGAGCGATGTCGAATCCCGCTGAGTGACGTTCGGCGTGCCTTCGCTTTTTCGCCACCGTTCCTTGCGCGTCAACGGTGGAGACGATTCTGCGCCGAGCAGTTGCTGATCATCGGAGCTGCGTAGAAAGACGTATGGTAGTAAGTGAAAATGTAATTCAATTTCTGTTCTCAGCTCGAGGGAATAGCATCAAGGCGAAACACGACCAGTAAGTGATTTATTCTCTGCTATTTTCGTCCCTGTTCTCGGGGTTTGTAACGCGCAATCGCGTTGAGGACAGATTTCACAGCAGAAATATACCTGTATTGGTACTGACTTTACGAACTTCACGCAAGCTGCACAACAACAAAAAACTATGCGATGATGTGGTTGTTGCGGCATATTTGGTCTGATTTCCCTGACGCGACGTCAGTGATCTGACTTCCTTCGACCACCACCTTGACCTCTCATCGATCTCATCTCTCGTCAGCCTTAGAACCTCAATGAAAAGACTCAATTCTGTTCTTGTCTCGTACTTCTTAGTCAGCGCTGAGGATAAAATGTGGCACCCTTTTCTTCTACTGCAAATCCTGGGGCGAATCCTCTTTTTACTTCTGCTGGGCGTGGCATTGTAGTAACAGAGCTGACCCGCGGCCGCAGCAGCATCATCTTCCTGGTTCGCGACAACTTGGGTCATAAAGCTCTTTCGGTGCCAGGCTAATCCTTTCCTGTGCTCTCACTGCGGAGCCGGCTTGAACCGTTCAAGCAACGCGGTACGTAGGTAGCATTGCACAGCACGGTCCGAATAACGAACGCCGGTTTCCAGGGATTATCCCGATGTACAAAGCAAGTGAATTTACACCATCCCCTGGACCACTTGGAGTTCAAATAATATGCCGCCGTTCACCTGATCGGCACTCCAATGTACCTACATCATTCAAGAGGCAGCAGATTTTCTATGGCATCCAGACTCTAGAAGTCATTTAATCGCGCGCGCGTCAAGATAAGTTAGCTAGCATGTATGCATCTCTTCCGCTGGTTAAAAACACCATACCTTCGTTAAAATTCAGACTTTGTTCCTTTCGGACTTCTGTATTAGGCCCTCTCACGAGGCTCTTTACTTAGTACCCCAATTACGGCGCCACCGCTATTTAAACGGCGGGGATGCTCTTCGAAGTCTCCACAGGAGCCCACTGCTATGGGGTATGCTCTCACCACCTTTGCTGCTCTTCTCGGAGTCTTCTTCCTGTTTGCTCTCAGACGCAAGGGCTCTCTTCGTACAATTCCAGGGCCAATATCACCCTCATGGATATTTGGTGAGCTGATCTTTCCCAATGTCGCTCATGATTATGCCGACTTTGCAGGGAATCTGCTCGAGCTGATGGTTCCTCCGACGTACGGTGAGAAGGAATTTGCCTGGCAGAAGATATACGGAACAGTCTATCGGATCAGAGGATGCATCGGGGTAAGTCAACAACCTTTGCGGTAAAGTTTCAGCTTACAAGGCGCTTCTGTAGCAAGAGCGTCTTGTGATATCCGATCCGCTCGCTCTGCAATACATCATTAAGAGTCCCAATTTCCACCACGCGCAGCGCAAATATGCGGCAAACATTGCACTCTATGGCGCGTAAAGTGTTCCTCCTTCGTTACAAGGTATGTGCTGGGCCTGGGTGTGAATTATATTGATCGGGGCGAAATGAAGGAGAGGAACATCGTCGATTACGTGCAGCTCTTAGCGTGGGATTCACTGCCACTGCTGTTTCCGAGTGTCAGGCAGCGCTTGAGAGGATTGCTAAAAAGGTTCGTGCATTTTACTCGAATCAATCAATTGACCTTAGTTCAGCGAGGCTTCGGACGAACTGGAAGTGAACAGTGGAAAGTCAATCAATGTTTGCCCACTTCTGGGCAGTGCGGCTTTGTCTGCCGCCTCTGAACGTGGGTCCTCTGGCTACATCCTCGATTTCTCTAAGCATTACCATCCTCAGTGGTTTTTGGAATCGAAGAATTGGACAATGACTTGGTAGGGGACATTGTTAAGATAATGTGAGCGCTTTCCTTACACAATTGGAGCTGCATGCCATTTGTAATCGTAGGCCGCGATGGCCCGGACAATCAAAATCCGAAATGCTAATCGATGGTATCGGAGCACGATTTCCCGCCTTCTTTCGCGCGGCAACACTGTATCTCCGATCTTTCAACTCGCTTCGAAAAGTTCAAGCCCAAGCTACTCAAGTCGGCCGCCAGATCCTTCGAGAAAGAGTTGCGGCTATCGAGAGCAGAACAGTGGATTACGGCCATGATCTGTACACTAAGCTTTGTGAGCTCTGGCATTGTAATTACCGAGTTGCTCTACTGATGGTGGGCCGTGCAGTGGCGGATACTTCCAGTAGCAAGAGGAAGCTGACGGACGACGAAATCACAGAACAAACTTCCGTCCTCCTTGTCGCTGGGCATGAAACTACGGTATGTACCGGCGGAGCTATGTATATGTATGGCTTGACTCGTATGATACTGTCCTTCAGGCGACCACCCTGGCATTCGGCCTGCTGGAACTCGGTCGCAACCCTGAGTTCCAGCAGAACATACGTGACGAGCTTAATGCTCGCCAAGGTGATGTTGCGTATGATAGCTTGCCGCTATTAAATGCTTTCATTAAGGTATGGAACAACCTATTCGCACCAAGAGGAATTATCACTTTTCACCTAGGAGGTACTAAGAATGTACCCGGCGGCTGCGTTGCGCGAACGAGTTGCGTTGAAAGACGAAATCATTCCTCTTTCCGAGGGGATCGTTACCACGACTGGCCAGCGCATAACCAAGATTCCTATTCGTGAAGGCGACCAAGTGGTGTTGGCTCTTGCGTCCTACCAAAGGTTGAATATTTCTGCTCAAGAGATTTCTGTTTGGAATGAAACATTCTTCTTGTTTCAGGCTGCAGTCCCTTTGGGGAGATGATGCAGACTGTTTCAATCCCTACCGCTGGATTGATGGCAAAGTACATCAAGGAGAAGCAATTGGGCCATACGCGAATTTGTATGCCTATTGTTTCTTCTCACGGGACCAACACTGAATTTGAACGGGTAGGCTCAGCTTTTTTGGTGGTCCACATGTTTGCCCCGGGTGAGTTGAACCAAAAAATAATTGATTGAGCTTATGGCTGCTAGGTGGCGCTTCGCGTGAGTTCTTTATCAGTTCCCCATCCGATCTTTTCACAAATGTACGAACCCAGCGTACTAGAGATGCAGGTCATTCTCGCCGAATTGATTCGTAAATTTTCTTTTACTATCCCGGCGGGCAACGACATCGTTTTCGTGAAATTCTCGAATACCCTGCAGCCGACCGACTCTAGCGGGCAGAAATGTCTCCGTCTCTGCGTTGCGCGGAATTTGGAAGTCTGAGTGTATAATTCACGCTTGATAGATCTGTACGCTTTCTGTTTCATTGATATGTGTTTAGGACAAGCCTGACTCGTCAGTAGGGGGAGACGCGGAGCAGGCGACTGACATTATATGCTATTATATGCAATCAACAGGTTGCCGAAATGGCCAGTTAGGTTCGGGGTTAGTAGGTTAGTGGTTAGTGGTTTGGTTTAGTTGGTTAGGATTAGTGGTTAGGGGTTCGTGCACGTTCGTGGTTAGAGGTCAGTGGTTGGAGAAATTTATCCAAATTTTCCTCCGACCTCGGAGGCCCAAATCCAAATTTTTATCCGAACTCCTGGACCGTATTCGACCTAAGCTGAGAGAATCATGGGTCCTGGCATAGCGCGCACGAGCGCGTAACTCAAGTTTGGGTGCAAAGCACTCAAGAAGCGCTGGCGATAATTTCACTTAATTAAAGGTAATGTTGTTTCATGAATTATGGTAGCAAGAGTGGTGAGGGCTATAATGAGTTGGGCGAATTTGTGCAAGAATAACATCAGTGAGCGGTCGGGTGGTTCCTTTCTGGCGACTATGAGGCAATTCCACGGGGAACCGGTAGATGGTATTGAATCTCGCTGCTTTTCTTTTGCTGCTTTTCTTTTCTTTCGGAATTTCGAACCCCCACAGGGCGGCGCCGATGTGCTTGCATTTCGCGGGATGGTGTAATGCTGTACAATTAGTGTCAAATAGTATTGTTGATCGCCTTCCCGCATTACATATTCGTCCAATTCAACCAAGTCCGCAAGATCGCGGACGTTCGAGTGTAGAATTCGACGAGGTCTCTCGGCGGTATGGTGGACCACGAGGACGCTTCCCCCGGCTATATGGAAACGGTGATTATCAACTTCAACTCGTGGCAACTTCGGTGAGGAAAGTGGAGCACAACATCATGGCTCAGGATACACGGGATTGTATTCCACTCGCACGACTACGCAGACGCAGACGCAGCAATACCGGCGTTCCTCGCGCCACGCTGCCGCTGCAAGAGAGGATCGATCAGTATGCAACGCCCAAGTGAAGTGCAGGAAATGTGCGTACATCTTGGTGATGCATTTCAGTTTGTAGGATGGCCATGAGCAGAACATCCGCTCAATCTCATCTTGCATCTGGTGCGGCAGATACAGTACAGCGCGGTCGTTCTCGTGGAACAAATGGACGTCGTAGGTTGTAAACCGTACAGTCCCTGCGACGCTGTTGAATTTGGGGGTTGCCTTCATGCCAGTCGGCGCGTGTTTATATGGCATTTAAGATAAAGCGCGCACCAAAAGCTCCTTGTGCGAGTTTTGATACTTTAAAGTGTAGGGTCTGCCATCCCAATTCCACTCCCGCTCTCTGAAAGATGGAGATTAGCTTCCAAATTGGAATGCAAAATACCAACCCGAACTCACGAGCTAAAGATCCCACCCGATTTTGCCCTAATGTGGTCCCACTTCTTTTCCACACCGTTTATGACGAAAAGGTCGTCGCGCCAGTTGATGAAGCCCACAAGGCCACTCGCAGCCGTTATAGTCGTGATTTTACGACCTCGAAAACGTGCGTGGTGCTGAGGGTGTAATATACCCCGCCGTCTGGACCAACAACGGGTGAATCCGTCAGTTTGCGATCCATGAATGTTAGTGGGAGGGCCATGGTAATGGGTGGAGGATGGTGGTTTGAGTGAGAGAGTGTTGACAGCATCAGATGACATCATATGTGATGGCGATTGTGGCAGTGCCCACAAAATTGGTTCAACAGGCCAAATCCCGGCTCATCCGTGGCTCTGAACATAAGCTCACGGTCCCTATTTTTTTGAGCTGTAATTTGAATTTCGCGCGCCCTGCTTTTATGGATGTCAGGTTTGTCAAAATGGCCTCTGGCACATTTTCTGGCAGCCGGGCTGATAACTTCGCGCCGATAGATTGGATTAGATCGAGTATGGGCTTTACTTTGCTTACTGAGCAAATTGACGTATTGTGGGAGACGTCTGAAAAAACGGCATGATCATTGAATCGGCAATGGGATCCACTTTCCCGCCTCCGTCCATCTTGGTTGCAATCTGAGCGGTAACCCGACTTTGAGTCCAGCTATCCGAGGGTTAGTTTGGTATTTGTTTTGTTTTACGGATTCGGTCGTCCCTCAAAAAATTCTCGCAAACCACGCTGCTATCGGTTGCAATTAAGTATTTTCCCACGGTTTAAAATACGCTTAAAAACGTCGAAGTAGCATTAATTTGACTCAGTAGAGACTGAATCTCCAGATGATTGCTGAAGGCGGGAAGTTCCGGTGTCGAGATAGGTTTTCAAATCCCACTACTTACCCACTAAGTGAAGGTCGCACATAAGTATTTGATCTAGGTCATGGATGCGGTGAAACGGGTGCGATTTGAGCAGAATAAAACGCGTTTACGATGTGAACCTCCTGAAATCCGATCTTTCCACTGGCCCAATGAGCCCAAGCCAGTTTTGGCGGGCGGATTGACTAAGGAATTCAGGATTGGGACAGACCGCATGGCTCTTGCACGGAACGTGGATGGATGTAGACGGAAGGGCAATCAAGCTATGTACTATGCGAAGTTGGGCAGGATGGCTTGAATTGAAAGCGACCAGAGTTCCTTGAATCCTCATTCGGGACGGCACAGGTCGGAATATAGCTTAAGCACATTGTATGAGGCGTGTAGTAAAGTGTACTCAGGCATAGAAACTACCCATAGGTAGGTGGCATTGCACGGCACGGCCTGAATAACGAACACCGGTCCCAAGAGTTAATGTAGTGGGTAAACAACTGTATTTATAATTTCAAGATCTTGGCCAGATTGCGGTTATAATTACATTAACCCTAGATAGTCAAATTTCTGCTAGCCATGTCGAGGCATTGGAATGCTCACAGACTGACAGTTTGTGTCAGGTACCACCTTGCCTTCTATCCGTTCCACAGACGACCGAGCGCGAAATGGTTTCCAGCTGCAGTGGCATATCAGGTGCCTGGTGGACAAGGGTTGGTGGGCTATAATTCGCAGGTGCTTATTTTTTTCTCGTCGTTTTATGGTCGGATTAGCTCAACAACTTCAGTGGTTCACGATCAACCACCGACTTTCACATAAATATAATGGCGTTCATGCATCGCGGCCAAATAGTCCACCCGTGGCTGGGATACCGCTGACTTTTGGCCCACAAAATCATAGCATCGTGCCCCTGAGTCATACTGAACGACCCCTCGGCTCATGATGAGCTGGAACGTGCAGTCGGAGTCCAAGGATAGAAAGTCGCAAATTATTCGCTACGATATACACACATTTCCTCTGAATTTGGTGACTACTAACCTGCGGCGGCGGCGGCGGCGGCCTCTCCTGCTGCATCAGGATAAGCAGGGGAACACATTACGCGGGAAGACAACTGCACTTACATCCTGCCGGTGCATTTCCATCTGCAAGATAGCCATTAAGACGAACATACGCTCAATTTCATCCTGCATTTCGTGCGGGAAATGGATGACCGCGTGTTGATTCTCGTGAAAGAGGTGGGGCTCGTACACCGTAAAACGCACAGTACCCGCGACGCCACTGAAGTTTGGAGTTGCCTTTCCGCGATTACTCAGAGGGGTAAGATTGGTTTGCACAGAAAGAATCGCGCACCAGGAGTTCCTTGTGTGCGTTATGATATTTCAACTTGTAGGATCGGC
>JARJCM010000773.1:0-22024 GCA_029233265.1 Mycena alexandri | reverse complement strand
CCCCCGCATCACCCCCGTCCGCCCAGTCGCCCTTCTACCCCTTTCCCGGCTTCTATGGCTCCACCACGCCCTACTACAACCAGCAGTGGTCTTCTGCCCAGCCGTCTCAGTCCCCGGACCCCATTCCCTTGTCCAATTACTCGACGTTGAATGGCGCAACAACCAAACACCGCCCCGGCTGCCCAGCAGCAGCAGCAGCAGCAACAACCAGCGCAGATGATGATAGAGTGCGTTTTTGTTTCATTTCTTTGTGGTCGAGCGACGGCGGGTGCATCAAAGGCGACTTTGATGCATGCACAATGGGCACCAGTTTCACGTTCTAACGCATTCTCAGTCCCGCCCTGACGACTATGAACGGCACGACATCCAATGGCCACCACCCGTACCCCCAACAGCCTAATTACTCCGCGCAGCCGACCACCCAGCAGCAACAACAGCGGCAACAGCTGGCGCAATACTCCTATGGCGCCCTCCCCTCGTTCCAGATGGCCTATTATCTCCCTCAGCAACACCAGCAGCAACAAGGGACTCTTTCTCCGCAAGCCCTTCACGCCCCCGTCACGAACTCGCTCATGAACGCCTACTACCAGCCCCAAGCCTCTGGTTCCAAGCCATCGCAGCAACTTCATCCACAACACCAGCCACAACCACCCCCACCCCCACCAGGCCCTACGCTGGAACAGCGCCGCGCCACCCTCCTCGCCCAGATCCGACCACTACTGCAAGCGAGTCAATTCTCCGGGCGGGCGCGGTCGCGAACCTCGCGCAGCGGCTATACGACTACGGCACCGCTGACGTCGACCCGGGGACACGGCTCGAGATCGTTACCAAGATCCGGGACGGCGCGGGTAATCACTACTTTCGCGCGTGGGCGGAGAACCAGACTGCGGTGGACATTACGCGCGAGTGGCTCAAGGCGGCGTTTACCGCGAGCCGCGAGGGCGGGGAGGACGCGGAGGCGCTGGGCGAGACGATTATGCCGTTGTTGCATGTAAGTGGTTTTATCTTTCGGGGTGAGATACAAATGCGCTGTTGTAGATCATCGACCGGTTACCAATGTCAGTCGAGTCGCTCAAGACATCCAAGCTCGGGAAGATCGTCGTCAGGCTCGTCAAGGACCCCCCAACGCCTGGTGAGCTTCCTTTTCTCTTTGTCAGCGTTTTGGGGCACCGTGCTTTCATTTTCGCGCGCGGTGTACAGTCATGCCTGCGTTAGAGAGACACTATTATTCTACGTCGTATTAAAATCGCGAGCGAGAAAATGCATGTATTCTAACGTTCCCTCTTTTTATGTTCTCTCTCCCACGCCTGCCTCTCCCATAAACAACGATGTGGAAACGAAATGGAAACGATAAAACGAAACGAAATTGGAATGGAAATCCAAATCCAAAAGCGATCAAGGACATGGCGTTCAACGTCGAGCGCCGGTGGCGCCAAATCGTCTCGGAGACTCAACCCGAGGCGATGGTGGAGGGTACGTCGGCTCGTGTGCGCTATTAAAAAATATTAAATGACATTATTTTGCAAGACCCAAAGTCGAAGAAGCGGAAACTCGCCGACCCACCCACGCGCGCTGCGCTCCCGCCGCTGAAAAAGGCCGCCACAGGGACTGCAACCGCGCGCTCAGTCATCAAGAAAGAGTTGCCCGCATCTGCAAGCAGCAAAGCCGCCGCGCCCGCCGTCAAGGACGCAAAGTCCGACTCGTCCTTCTTCTCCGCGCCGAAACCCAAGCCCAAGCTCCCGAGTTTCAAGAAGGCGCCGCCTGCACCGCCGCCGAGCGCGGGGAAGAAGGATGACGCACGAATGTGGCGCAGCCGAGCGCGATCGACCCGTTCCAGGAGGTGCTCAAAGCGATGAAGACGCGCAAGGGTCGCCGCTCCAGGCGATGTCGACGCAGTCGCCGCATGGGAGTGGTGCGGAGGCGGCGGCGCGTCGATGTCGTCGATGCCGGGACGGCTCGGGAAGCGGAAGAAGACGGTCACCTGGGCGCCCGATGGCAAGCTCGGTCGATACGGCTGATCGAGCGTGCGATATACGGCGACGAGAACTCTGAAGTCAGCGGCTTTGTTTGTTTTCGTATTGTACGGTTGTGATGATGTGCTTTGCTTTTTCTTTCTTGCCTTTTTTGGGTACAGGGTGGAGAATATAGTTCGCATAGCGTGCGCGATCTCGATCGGAAGCGAGGGTGCCGCGCCTGCATATGCACCTGTTCGAGGAGACGGTGGATTGGTCGGAACCATTGCGTGAGTGAAAATAGTTTAAAAAACTAAAAACTAAGAACAGGCGCTGATGGGATGTGTATTATTTTGTAGCAATTGAGATACCAGCAGAAATACCAGATCAGGGGCCGAGGGGTCAGAAGTCAGGAAAGGCGACACAGGAGCAGCGGGAGCAGACAGCGCTGGTGTCGCTTTACATGTCGCCATCGTCGATTCCAGACTCGCCGGCCGAGCCTTCCGTCGTATAACAGACGAGAAGTCGACAAGGACGTGCGAGAAATGACCGCGGGGCCCGAAGTGGACGCAGTCTTCTGGAGCGGGCCGCCCATCCCGCCTGTGGAGCCACCACAGCCAGGTGTGCCGCCTCTGTCTTCTGTCGCTGACTTGGTGGGTCAGCTCGCCCGGCGACGTGGACGCTGCGCGCGCCAACGCGATGTCGGTAGATCCCGTGATGCAGGCGCTGCCACCAGAGCAGCTCCAGCATCTTCTTGCACAGCTCTCCCAACTCCCTCGACACGCCGCCCACTGCAACAACAGCAGCAGCAGCAGATGCATATGCAGATGCCACATCAGCAACCGCCGCCTCAGCCCCCCTACGGGGATTGGCCCGGGCTGAATCAGTTTAGCACAGATTATAGCCAGCCGGCGTTCAACCAAGACGACCACGGCGGGCCCGGGGAGCGCAATGGATGGCCCGGGAATCGCGGGGGCGGGGACGTGCCGCGGTCGGGGACGGGGCGGGGGCGGTGATGACGGGGGGTATAGACACAGCAATAAAAACGACTTTGCAAACTTCTTTGCAGCAGGAAGGCGAGCACAGAACCAAATATTTAAAACGAGGCCAACGACTGATTATGCCTCTGTAATTTCAGATGCAAGTATGGAGATCAATGCGACTATAGCCATGACATGTATTGAGGCGTCTCGGGAGTTGGGTGGCGTCGGCGTAGTCTAATAAGCGTTGGTGATCCAGAGACCGCAATAACGATTGGTGTGTGCTCGGGCATAACAGATGTATTAATAGTATTAGTACTAGTTGTCGGGGCGTAATGTTAATTTTGTCGACTGTCGCGATCCCTTGTGGCCTTGTGGCTTGAGGCCCAGGATTGAGGATGGTATGATATCCATTTATTAAGCTACTAGGCTCTACATACATACGGTCTTGGTATGGTACTACATGTGGACCTATGTGGACCTATTGCCTTGTCTCCATCCTTATCGAGCCTCAGATGTCTTGAGGATGTCTGGGTACCTTCTACGCCTGACAGTGCGGTCTCGAACACACCGGCTCGACCTGCAATTCGAGTCCGATGTGTTGATTGAGCCCTCAACCCGCGTCAACCAGCACCTCACCGCCGATGCCGCCCACGACGAACCCTCGCGGAGGACTTCGCTTCTCGTCCCATGTCGATCGCGCATTCCGCGACGGTACCGCGCAAGCGCAGGCAGCACCAACAGCTCGGACGTGCGCAAGGTTAGTTGGCGCGTATAACCAGGCAGAACCGCTTGGATTCCGTGGCGCGGCGAGTCGACTAGTAGCGTTTCAGGATCCGCAACTCGGAGTTGGACGGAGGGAGCTCGGGACGCCGCCTCAACGACACATCAGGAGTGCTTGAAGGACTGCGGCCTCCCACGGCGCGACGGAAATCGTCGCTGCAGGTCATAAAGAAAGGGTCACGTAGCGCTTGCGTACTAGCGTAGCGCAGAGTCTTGGATTCGCTACATTTCCGAGTCACACTCGCAAAATCTGCGTTCCAGGAAAAGGGAAAAATACAACTGAATTATTTATGTATCGCGACCATGGGACATTGGCCGTATCGTGTCTCCTCTAATCTATTTCCATCTCCGACGGCCCAGGCACCGTCTCAGTCCTGAGCGGTGCGTCGCCAGCTTTGGCGTTCCCGTCAGCTGTAGGCTCGGGCGTATCCCTCCCGCTCTTGGGGGTCTGGGTACCGCTGGGCGTACCACCGAGAATGACAGGCGGCTAGGATCGGCGTTGCAAAATTAGATCATCTCGTCCGCTTCTTGCCAATCTCCGCGCTCTTGAGCACCGGTTAGACGTTCTTCGGGCTCTCCGCTTGCCGCACGATTTGGTCCTCGAGCCACTTCTGCACCGTCGCGACATTCTCGACGACGCTAATGTGCGCGTACTTCTCCTCGTCTGTCTCGTCGCCGGTGTCGTCTTCGTCTCCGGTTTCATGACCCTCCTCGTCATTGTCGTCCCTGCTAGGCGGTTTCGTTCTGCAAGCCTTGAACAGGTTCCACGCACACCGAATCTCCAGATATCGCCACCTGATGCGATCTGGTAGATGGACTACCGCTCCATGGGTAGCTTGCGCAATGGACAAGCTCGCCACCGTAGGGGAAGAAGAGGAAATCTCCTTGATCCATAGAGCTTTCATTCAAATCGGCTCTCTAAGGCAGATTTGATTGTTTGGGACCATCGAGACCGCCCGCCATCTCCCATGTCGCCAGCGCGCACATCGACGGCATTTTTAGTGTACTAAAGGATGTTAATGATTGATTGTAGTATGAGAACGGATCCACGACTCACCCATGCATGTTCCCCAGTAGGAACAAGATGAGATGCCTCAAGCCTATGGCGGCCTTGAGCATCACACAAAGCTTACTTATCCTCGTCTTGATCATCGAAGCCACGTTTGTCTCTGCGACTTGAGAATAATCGCGGGTACTGGTGAGGACATCTGCTGGCTATGTCTGCCCAGATAGTTGGGGGTTCAGGGGGAGAGGCCAGCTCTTGAAATCAGGACATGTAGCGTGATTGCTGTCGCCGGAGCTGAGAAAAAAAATAGACTCCTGGAAGTAGATCCCGAAGATCAAGGGGCCGGAGAGAGAGAGGGAAGGTGCGTCGTGCACCGCGACATACGTTCTTGCCGGTACGCATCGGGGTTGGCGGAGCTAATACAGCCGGCTGCAAGTAGCCGGGCTGGTTTAAAGGAAAAGACGGAAGCTGCGTGGATGGCGAAGCGGAGGGGTGCCCCGGAAACAGGCAGGGCGGGAGATGATAATGAGTTTAAGTCATTGGCGGTTATATCGAGTGCAGTGTTACCGTCGCATGAATTAGGCGTACAATTTTCCTAGAGGGTCTGAGCTTGGTCTGAGCTCAGGGGGAACTGGTTACTGTTGTGACAGCGGAAGAGAATGCCGAGGCGAAGCAAGCCTGTGCAGCTCCGGCCCGACAAGCCGGGCGTGGGAATGTAATAACTCCGAACTTTTCTCTTTCTCCAACTTTTCTCCAAACAATCTCTAAATCGCCATTTCTGACTGAGCATGAATGTCAAGACACACCCAAATCAATTGAACGGTTATTGTACATATAGAGGATGCACCAAAAATAATTACCTAGAACAGTTTTTTTTCACATTTCTTTCGCCATTCCGTCGCCCATCATCATCCCATCCTCCACCGGGGAAGCGCACTTACACATTATGTCACGGTTCTTGACGTAGTCCGCGAGGACAGTGCCGACCGACATGGAGTTGGGTGCGATTACCGCGAACTTGCTGAGCTCAAAGTCGGTCGGGGGAATGTGCCATTTGATCTAGGGAGACACATTAGCGCCTATAAGATGTTCGACTAACCAAACTAACCTCGCAGGTCCTCGAGCGGCCGGATGACTCCGCAAGCGGTTGCACTTCAGCCAGTCGCCGCGGCACGGCAACCACGTCTTGCAAGCGTGGCACTGCGACTGGAACCGATCCTGGCCGCGGTACTTCTTGACGTCCCACTCCTGCAAGGAGCAAACAATGTCAGAATCTGTCAATTCAAATGGTTTATATTGAATATTCACCAGCATCGGGCCGTAGTTGCGGAGCTCTCCTTCGTAACGGAAAGGGAAAGCCTTGGTACTTGCCGGCAGCAAGGGCTTCCTCCTTGACCTTCTCCGAAAACGCGATCACCTCGTCGACGATCTCCTGGGGAACGGGCTCGTCAAGGTTGAGCGGCATGAGCTTCTTAGTAGTGTGCTCGGCGACCTTGACCGAGTCATCGACCTGGGATTCAACGGTAAGTATGGGATTATTTTGGAAGAATTCGAAATACCTGGGATCCCCAAAGCCAGTGAATGGCGTGCTCGGCAAAGTTGGGCAAGTCAACGGTAAACGCAGCCCGAGGCAGAGACCATTTGGGGAGTGTGTGCCCAATAACGATCGTCCACAAGAAACCGACACGGGGACCGATCAACGGGTGCATGAAGGTGAGATAGAGGAACTGAAAACAGTAGTCAATTGATGCGGATACGACAAGCGGAAAATATTGTTTACCTGGTTCATCAGATTCAGCGACGGTACAGCACCCGCGCAGTAATCGTCGTATTTCTTCCACACAGCAGCGCGTTCCTCCTCTGTCTTGGTCTTGATCGCAGCAACAGTGGTTTGCGCAGCCAGGGTAGTTGAAGCCATCCCAGCGTTTATTCCTGGACTCAGGAGAGGGTTGGTGAAGCCAATTCCATCACCGATTGTCACCCATCCAGGACCAGAGACGACCTGGGATTGGTAAGTCAACTGCTTGCGGATGTACCACGTTGTTCCCGGCCCTGAGCTGAGGTGTCAGCGGGAAAGGCGGGGGGAAGAAGTGAAAGACATGCCGTGGTAGTCAGGAAGCAGGGTGAAGTGACGCATAACATCTCCGAGCTTCTTGTACTTCTTGGTGATGAAGTTGAATCGACGTTCTCCCTCAGACGATCCATAGCTCTCGAGGTCCGCCGGGTAGGTCGTGTCGTCGCGGCAAGCGTAGCCGATACTCCAGACCCATTTCATTTTGCAGCCGAACATCTTGCACAGCTCCTCGCTCTGAATTGCGAGCGTCAGCGAAAAAAAAAATTAAAATAAAGACTAGCGCGAAAACTAACCGATGGCATTTCGTCGTGAGGGGTACCCAGTTCCGCGTGGTCGAGGATGTAGTGGATCATGTCGAGCAAGTTCTCCATGGGGGACTCATGCCATGAGAGGAAACGAATAAGGTACATCCATCCTTCGGGGAAACAGATATGGCTGGTGTGGCCGCCTTCGAAACCCTCAAGTTCCTACAATATTAATTTGTCAACGCGATTCGGCCAAATATTTGGGAGACGGACCTCCGGAACGGCGTTTTCGTTGGTGCCTTCGAAGTAACTGAATCTCGATCAATGTCAACATCCGCAAAAAGCCACATAAGGAACGACTCACGCGAAAAACGCGTCAGTATTGAAGTTGTCGAAGCGCTTCACACGGGCGGCTTTGCTGGCGTATTGGCGGAAGCGTCCAGTCCTGTCCAGTCCCATCAACGACAAGAGGAGATTTTGACACAAGCTGTTCGGTTTTGTCTGATTGACGGATAATCGGGACGCTGTCTCCGTCTTGCGAGAGTGTGGTGTTCTGAATGTCCGCGGCATGCCCGTGCCAAACGTTTACACCGAGGCCGCTGGGCAAAGACAGTGAACACGAGTTCAGACATGGACCGCTGGAGCTGATATCCAGAGGCAAGGAACTAGAAGTAAAATTCAGGATGAAAGAAGATCTCAAGAAAAGAAGGGTCTGTACCGGAGGGGGGCCGTTGTTGCAGAATACAGCATATTCGTCGGGCTTGTCGCGGTCCAGGAAGAAAGATTCGAGGCCACTGTAAAGAGTAAAGCAAAGACGATAAGAACGAATAGAAGGGGGCACACCTGTGTAAACCGAAGAAGCGGAGTAGGTACTAAAACGCCATGGTCAAGGCCAGGAAAACCTGCAAACATTTGATTCCTCACCTCCGCCTTCATGGCCGGCGGATATCGTCCATTGCGCAAAGTGAGGAAGGGTCGATTCACCAATCTGGAAGCGATGAGAAACCAATCATTCATCCACGAGTCCGCTCACCTTCCATTGCGGCTTTGCGGCTTTCTCGAACAGGGAGATCTTCAGATCGGCTTCGGGGTGGACCTTGCGTGCATGGATGGCATACATGAGCCCATGAATACCACCTCCGACGACCGTAACATCGCTCTCCGCCGCGGGCGCGCTCTGGACATTCCCCGAGTTGAGGAGTTCGGCTATAAATCATGAACAATTATCGACAATGTTGAAGTTATGTCACCTACTTTCCGTCCAGTTAGGGTTAGCGGCAGCCTTGTCTCGGAAGGTGGTGCTCGGAAGAATGAACATAGTGTCGAGATCGCAGTCAGAAGGAAGAGACAAGGTGCCGGTTGGAGCTTTGCGTTAATTCTTTACCTCTCTTCGTCAGCAGTCTTTATGTTTCGGCTGCTTCTCTGCTTGGAGAAATCCGTGATGACCATTGACCTTGGCCACACAACTGATAAACCCGGGTGGTTCATTCATCAAGTGCGAAGGCTGGAATTTGGTCGTCAAGATCCGTGAGGGAAAGCTGCTGGCAAAGGGCAAAAGTCAAGCTCGGTCCATCCATGGCGAAGTCCAGCAAGAGTGGCGTTTGGGAGGCCCTTGATAAGTCAGAATCATCATCATGAATGTAGTACTCGGTAGCGCGCCACGTAGATCATTTGACATTTTCGAAACGAGCGGAGATAAAATAGTTCTGAAGATCCCCTGACGGAAGCAAACCGAAAAGATCGAGAGTGATGGTGGGCCAGCCTGAGGGCGGCCGCCAGTTTCAACATTTCAATGACATTCGGCCAGACTTAGTTCAGGTTCAGCTTCCCATAAAGCCCATGAGGAATCTAAGGAGTCAGATTGATTCTCTCCCATTTTTTGTCGGTCGACGTGATACTTTACACCCTCAGGGCAATGGGTAGCAATGGCTTCCATGTTTGATACCATTTGATCTCCTGATGAAAGCGTGCTTCGCCTACAAGCCCGTTGAACCGTGGATAAGAATCAGGATAAATTGATCAGCGTGGTCCCTTTCGGAACATGCTGAGTTGTAACGACTGTACATCGGGCCTCTCGATATACTACCGCCATTACACTACAGATCCACTTGCCTTTACAGGAATCACCGCTTTTAAGGTGGCCATGACCAGACCCGCGAACCGCAGTTATTAGAAACATCCGCCGAAGCGAAAAACACATAACGACCCCACCGATGTGAGAAACACAACAGCGAGTCACCAAGGCCTTTGAAAAACCAGGACAGATGCGTGAAAAAAACAATAACTCTGTGCACGAGGGCACAATAACATCATTGCTCAAGATCGACCACACCGACCACGCCACGCGCGACCAGCTTGCGACCAATCCACAAACGGATCACCAGTCAAGCTCTTAAGCCGAACGGCCGAGGTGCCGTGATCCCGAACTGCACCCGAACATGGTCCGTGCACTTGGTAACCAATTGATCCCCGCAAGTGAAGTGATTCGACACCCCCAGAAATCTGGCTCATTGCGCGGCCTCTGGCAAGGCCCATTTCACCAATATTGGTGTCTGTAGCACACTTTGGACTATAGGAGAACCCAAGGAGAACCAGTTCAAAGCAAATAGGATATCGTCGCCGAGAAATCCGTTATCGGCTAGTGCAGCTTCGCCGGCGCAGTACTCCCAGCAAATGGGTCACAGACCAGCGGAGAGGGAGTAAAGCAGGTAGAGATGGATCAGGGTTGCCGCTAGTACAATTCCAGAATCCAGTACACCCAGAGAGCCATCGGGACGCCAATTGCACAACTTTCCACCACCACCACCAGACAACGGTCCGACGACGGCGACCGAAATTTATTCAGACAGAAGCCAGAGGGAAGTCACAAACACAGCTAAGCATTTGTAGGTGCTCAGGATGCCGCAGACGAGAAGAATTAGAAGTTTTTGAATTGATGATGATGGTAAGAGGAAGGCTAGTTCTCTAAATTGGTGGTCATCCTCGACGCATCCGCGGCCGTGTGCATACTGGGTGGATTCGGAGATTCGGACTTTGCCGCCATCGGATATTCGGCGCGGACTCTGATGCTGTCGGGCACCATGCCTCGTTTAATAAGTATTATGCGAGCAAAATGGGCCGGCGAGCTGCGCAAGCTCGGGTGGAGCGTACAAAGAGCACGAGCCACCTAACTGCAATTCTCAGGCTTCCTTTTACCGATTCAAAAGAATATGTAGATTTCCGGTCTGAAAATGCGGCCTTGAAAACGCGCGAAAAAATAATAACCCAACGACCCACTGGTACCTGTGGGTTCACCCGCACCCGTACAGATGAAACCCGCGGGGATGCGGATATGGTCCCGCAAAGCAACTTACTGGTGCACCGTCGAGGTTCAACTTGAAGGGTGCTTGATCGAACGTCGTGGGAGCTGATGGGATCGCGGGGATCATTTCCGGCATGCCGAAATATCGTCACTTTCTGTCTTCAACCGCCATGTCTTGGAAAGTCTCATGTTGGGTTAAAATCCCCCGAATGTGTCGTAGATATGCGACTGAAGCAATAGCAAATGAGATTCCGAAGCCTTCGGCGTTTGGTCAGCCGTTATTTCAATCGCATCCCCATCTAGGTGCAAAAATTGCCAGTCACAGTATCCGCGATTTCCGACGTCCTAACATTCGATTCTGCAGTACAACATACAGAACTAACTCCAGGATTTAGTGCCGCGGAGTATGAGACCCGCCGACGGAACCTCATGCAGTCCCTTCCCAACTCGAGCATTGTGATCTCCGTCGCGGCTGGAATCAAATATATGAGTGGTCAGATATTGTGAGTATGCACAACACGAAGGATATGGTCTAGATTCACCTTGCCTAGTTATAAATTTCGTCAGGCGTCCGACTTCTGGTATTTGACCGGTTTTGACGAACCACATTCCGCTGTCATCTTGGGTACGCTTCTTCGACACCGAAAAAAAACTAAAACTACAACTGGTTTTAGAGAAAACCTCGACCTCCCGCGGCTATCGGATGACTTTGTTCTCTGCCGGTAAAGACTCCGCGAAAGAGAAATGGGACGGCGCCAGGTGGATGGATTCTTTTTTTTAAAACGTCCAATTTTGACTCGCGTTTTAAAGAACGGGTTTCAAAGAAGCGGCGACACTGTTCCAGGCAGATGAGGCTCGGTCCATTGAACATTTCCCCTCGCACCTCCGCTCTGTTCTATCTGACTACTCCAACGTTTTTGTCGATGTCCAAAGTCCTGGACTGAGTCGAAAGTCATCCAAATTCACCACCAAGTCTCTCCTTAATTATCTTTCTGCTCCCGTTACACCGAGGACGGATTACGACTCGATCGTGGAAGCAGTATCAAATAAACGCAGACCACTTGCTCCCAAGATTGCCCAACTGCGGGCCATTAAAAGCCAGGCAGAGCTTCATATGATGCGGCTAGCTGCTGATATCAGCGGCCGAGCACACGCAAAGGTTTGTGTCCCCATCTTTCTATTGTTGCCCGGTAACCCGTTAATCCAAGTTACGCTTTAGACGATGCGGTTCGCCCGACCGGGCTTGTCGGAAGCGGCTCTTGCAGCCCATTTTGAATATCTTTGCTCCTTAGCTGGCTCACAACGGCCCGCATATGTCCCTGTCGTTGCGTCGGGGTAAGTTCTTGTTCATTGTTACCTCGGTTATCTCTAAACCATTCATACAGAGCCAATGCGCTCATCATACACTATACATCGAACAACCATATTTCACAAGAAGGTGAAGTCTTATTGATCGATGCTGGATGCGAATACAAGTCAGTCGTCCAATACCCATGCGGGTCAACCGTTTTTCACGTCGCGAATCTAGCGGCTATGCATCCGACATCAGTAGGTTGAATAACATGTTTTCGAGTCTGGGCTGATGCCATTGCAGCGCGTTCATTTCCGGTTTCCGGAACATTCACGTCGCCTCAGCGGGATCTCTATGCCGCCGTGCTTTCTGCACAAAAGGCGCTCATAAGACTCTGTACCGAGTCGTCGGGGATGAGCATCCATCAAATCCACTTTCGTACATGCACTCTGCTTCGTGAGGAGCTCAAGCAGATCGGCATGGATGTGAGCGCCGACGACCTAGAACGGGTCTTGTTCCCTCACTACGTTTCTCATCCCATCGGGCTAGGTTAGCCGGCCGGTTACCCACTTCCTTTCGTAAACTGTTTATCGTTGTTGTAGATCTACACGAGTCGAGTCACCTCGACCGTTCTGGCGGGTGAGCTCTCAACCATCCGAATTATTTCCGGCTTCACTCACTTTTCCCCAGTCTAAAAGCTAATATGGTAATCACTGTCGAGCCTGGTGAATTCGTGCAACTGATTAGAAGGAGAACATCCACTCATTCCTCTCCTAGGGATCTACGTCCCGCCATCACCCTCGTTCCCAAAGCACTTCCATAACATTGGCATTCGAATAGAGGTATTTTCTCCCATGTTTCACCATTAGGTCCCACCAAACCGGATCATTCTAGGACGAGGTCGTTGTCGGTAAAGAACACCCTATCATTTCTGTCTGTTGCTGCTCCGAAGGAGGTAGACTTTCTCGCCAATCTCAAACTGCAGCCTGCATTGCTGACGCCGACCTTAGATAGAAGACGTGGAAGGAGCATGTCAAGGTCTGTTAGGACTGGAGCCGTTCTAACGAACACGCGGTTCCTCTTTTTTTTTTAAAAATTAATGTACAGACGACCAAATTACTAACGGCTTTTCTGACGTCAGGCGCCGTGCGTATGTGCAGCGATAGACGCAGCCATGGCAACCACTAACGCTGCCCATTCCTTGGTGATATTTGTGTAAACCTCCCTCAGTCATTCATAATGCAACTGAGGGTACCGCTGGCGGAGAGCCTGCTCCATCCGAGCCCGCTCCTCTCTTCTTCAAGTGGTGGGAGAATCCACACTGAGAGCATTTCCCTGAGTATGTCGCTAAATATGCTCAGAACCGGCAATGGGACTCACTTGCCCTTAACAATTTCTTTTTTTTTTGCGGTGTTTTCACGCTGTCCACGACCGCTTCTGGAGGCCGAGCGTTCGGACAATTCGTTAGCCATTGTGCTGTTGCACCTTTTTGAACCAATCAAATTTATACATAGACACCAGGCAATCCTTTGGATCAGCTTTGGCTGCGAAGTCGTGTGGGAGCCCGACCGTCGGCCAGCGCGCATATACGTAGCAGCCACATTGCCAACCGCTATTCGTTCTTAAGTAAATTGGGAATACGTTTGGTTTCGCCTTCCGGCCGAGCGTTTGCCCACGACAGATGCAACATCCCGACAGGAAATACATAGTGAAGATATTCACCTTGAGGAGCGGGTCTCAGATACTGACTCTAATAGCCTCGCTGACCCGTACTTACATGGTTCGACCTTGGTGCGGCCATTAAGGAGAGAATCAGGACTCAAGAGGGAATCATAGAATCGTACTGCATGTCTCAGTAAAGCACCCTCTGAGTGTATACAAAACACCGAAATAAATATCCTACAAAGCTTCCGTCGATTATTCACTGAATATTAAAACGCTAAGAGGGGAACTGAGCAGGACTCGTCAAGTTGAGATGCGCGCGACGTACAGGTTTCAACTGTTTGATGAGCATCCATTCTTCAGGTGTCACGTCTGCCCTGAATGAGTTCTGTCCAGGACAATTAGCACGTAGCTCGGAAAACAGTCACACGTTTTACCTTCAGCACATCGACACTCTGTCTTGTGATGTGGCTGAGAAGCTCGTCCTTGTCATCGAAATGTCGCCCGAACATTTTTGCAGACTGGTAAACGGCATGCTCAATCTTGACCGCGACGCCGGCGCCGGCTTGGGATTTTTTGACCATCTAGGCACGCAAGTCAATAAGGTGATGGACAAAAAAAGAACGAGAGAAAAACATACGTCCTGAGCCTTGTGGTTAATTTCCAGCGAGGTTCTACATACAGTTAGTACACGATAAGGAGAACACATGAACGCCTACATTTTTCCCAGGTCAATAATCTCCTTCTTCTGGGTAGTCGGGTCGGTCTTGACCACAGCAATGGGTGTTCCGATACGCAGGGTCCCGTCCAAAATATCGACTCCAAGAATGATCGGGTCCCGTTTACAAAAGGCGGCGATAACCTTGAGCCGACAAGGCCAGACGGCTTGCGGCGCAGCATCTTTTCGCTTGGCTTCGACGATCTCTGCGTTATAGGCCGTGAACGCGTCGAAGAGATGGTAAATGATGTCGGCTTTAGAGAGAACTGGTCAGTTGTCTACAAACCGAATGGAACATATATTTTACCTTTGAATAGACGAATCCCCATTTCTTCGGCAAGGCGCTCGGCATCCTTGTCCACCGTGACATCGAAACAGAGGATACAAGCAAGCTCCTTTGCCTTCTCCAACATTGACCCCGCACGCATTACGTCCTTCTTATGCACGGGACCAATATTGATTCCAGAGACTGGAATTTTGCTGGACTTCAAGAAGTCGAGGAGCGCCTCCAGAGAACCGAGAGTGGAGGCCTGAACGCAGACTCCGCGACCGGACTTGTCGATGTTATTCAGCAGGGACGTGAGGTCGGACATGACCTCGTCTCGTAGATCGTCTTCGTCGTCGTCCGGACCGCATACAAGTAACCGAGATCCAGCGATAGCCTTCTCTAGATCGGGAGCGGTGATTTTTATACCTAAGGCGGCCTTGACCTCCTTGTGATGGACATAGACCGACTGAAATCGGGATCAGTGAAAATTCTATAACAGAACTCTGTTGGCGGCACCTTGACACGTAACTCGCGCAGAGGTTGGGGCGTCAACAAAGCCCGAATCTGCGTGACAATGGGCCATTCAAGCCGCAAACGACAATTTTGTCTCCCTCGCGCAAAATGCCGTTGGAAAGGACGACATCGATTGTCGTACCCAAGCCCTCGATGACCTTGACCTCGAGCACGGTGCATTCGAGCTCGGAGAGGTACATCAAGCGGTCGCTCATGCGCTGCTGGGTCAGGTTGACCAGGAGCATAATCATGTCCGGGATTCCCTCGCCGGTAATCGCAGACGTCGGTACGATGGATACATTGCGCGCAAAGTTCTTGTTGTCGTAGTACAGCACGGCGTTGAGACCTTCCTCCGCGAATGCGACAACAATCTGGGCGAGACGGTTCTCGAACTCGCGTTGAACCGTCCGGGATTGCTTGGCTAGCGATTCTTGGAATGCGCCGTCCGGTGTGGGATCCCAACTGTACATGCGATCAATCTGGAGTACCCAGGTTAGATTCACAACATGCTGCGGAATCAAAGCGGGGCGCCGTACCTTGTTAAGCGCGACAATGAACGGCGTTTTTCCGGTCCCGCAATAATCGGAGAGATTCCAGGGTTTGTGGTTCCAAACCGTGCTGTAAGAGCAAGATATGGTCAGACAGGGTTTGCAAGAAGGCTTGCTGTTGTGGCGCACCATGATATCAACCACCAAAATAGCGATGTTGCACAGAGAGCTTCCACGAGACCGCAGATTCGTTGAAAGACTCGTGTCCAGGTGTATCAATAACAAGGAGACCCGGAATTTTGTACTCTGCAGATCCATCCTAAACGATAGGTTAACAACGTCATCCCGTTCGAAGGACAGAGGAGAAAGATTACCTTATTTAGGACCGCGGTTTTGGTCTTGATGGCTTCGACGGGGAAATAGGTTGCACCAATTTGCTGCGTAATACCTCCCGCCTCACCCTCCTGAACGTTGGTTTGCCGAATCTGAACGAAGGAACGAAGTAAATAAATGTCGTTGAGACCCTTAAGATATGACCCACTTTGTCCAAAAGCTTCGTCTTTCCTGTATCGACGTGTCCAAGAATACAACAAATTGGACTCCGGAGGTCGTCCTTGCTCCTCGCAGCCATCGCGTCCTCGTGCGCCTTGGCCCGCCGAGCAGCCGCCTCAGCCTTGCGTTGTGCAGCCGCTTTCTGAGTCGCGGTGAGCTCTTCGTCAGAGGAAGAGGAATCATCCGAGTCCGAATCGTCCTCTGAATCAGACTCTGAGCTGTCGTCGGACCCATCATCCGAGTCGTCTTCCGACTCTGAGGATTCCTCTGCGGCGGCATTCGGTTTAGCGGCACCGGCTGCAGGCTTGGCGGCGTTGGCTGCGGGCTTGGAGGGTCCGGCAGCTTTTGCGTTCGGTTGCGCTGCCTCTGAAGTAACATTAGTACCGGTTCAACGTCGGACGGATATTTTTACCAACCTTTTTTGACGGCGGGGACCAGATTTGGAAGCAGACTTGGCAGCAGTTTTCGACGGTGTAGCTTTTGTCGGCGTCAAGCTTTTGCCGGCGTCGTTGCTGGTACAGGCGGTGGAGGGGGCGCAGCATCTTCTTCGTCGCTGGAGGCATCCCAAGAATCTTTGACACCGGCCGCCGGCGTTTTGATGTCTTCCTCAGCACTGCTGGGCCTCCCAGTCGTCCTCTACCTCGGCCTTGGGCTCGACGGACCGGTGCTGCGGACGGGTGTTGCGGCTCAGGTGTGCGTGGTCGGGATTCCGGCGCGGGCGAAGCCTCTTTCGCCGCGCTTGTAGGTCCCTTCTTCTTGCGGTTCCCATAAACGACCTTCTTCACCGCCGGTGCGCCGCTTCCCGATGCCTGCTGCAGCCCTTCAACCTGAACACCTGACGCAAGGAGAGCCTGTTTTCGTATCTCGGCCATGGCTTTTCTCCTTTTGCTTCTTGGTGAGTAGACGACCTTCCTTCTTTGCGAGTTCGCGCTTCGCCTGCAGATTTGATAAGCCATTGTCGCGTGCAACTGACAAGAAAGAAAGCGACCTTCTCCTTCTCTTTGCGCCGCTGCTTTTCCTCCTCCTTTTTGCGCTCCTCCTCAGCGGCCAATCGCTCTTCTTCCTGGATGCGCTTTTCCTCCTCCTCCGCAAGCCGCCGCGCCTCTTCCTCGATCCGGCGCTTCTCGTCCATCATCGCAGGGCGCTGATGCCTCCCTTCTTCTTCGTCGCAGCAGCTGGAGGGGGCGGGGCCGGCTCGTCGTCCTTCTTGGCCTTTTTCTTTTTCTTCTTTTTCGCATCGGCTTTGCCCCCGGCGTCTTCTCCCTCGTCCTCATTCTCCTCCGCTTTGGGTTCTGGTGCAGAAGGAGCGGACACTGGAGCTGCAGTAGCTGGGGGGGCGTCTTCAGCGGGAGCATCTCCAGCGGCTACTTTCTTGGCTGCGGCCTGGGCCTTCTTCTTCGCCTGTGTACATAGCAATGATAAGAGACAATGAAATTAATTCACGAAAACGAGCCATACCTTTTCACGCTCCTTCTTGAGTTTCTCCTTCTCCTTCTTCGACAGAACTTTAACGCCTCCATCTTCGGGGACGTCGTCGTCATCGTCCGCTTCTTTTGGAGCTGGAGGGTCCGCAGCGGCTGGAGCTGAGACCGGAGGTGGGGCTGGAGAGGGCTCGACTTCATCTACGATACGCAGTTAAGTCAAAAATCGACGGAGAAAACTGAATTTATGGTGCCCACCAATTTTTGCCTCGTCCTCACTCTCTTCCTGTGCTTTCGCCTTCTTGCCCTTTCCTTTTTTGCCTTTCTTGACCTTTTCTTTCACGGGGCCCCACTCTTCGTCGGCAAGATCTTCAGCGGTGACTTCGACCGGTTTTTTGGCTGCTGCTGCAGCCTCGCCGTCGGAGCCTTCGCCGACAGGGGGATCATCCGCTCCGTTGACCGCGTCGCTCGCAGCACCTTTCTTGGCCTTCTTTTTATCCTTCTTGCCCTTGGTAGTCGTAGCTTTAATGGCAGACTGGAGCGCAGCTTCAGATCAATCCCGGCGGGATTTCACGAAATTGCGCACCATGAGCCCGCCAAAGTCTTCATCCTCTTCCCCGGAGCAGCACCGCCGTCATCGGCGTCCATATCCAACGCCGCGAATCCGGCGAACGAGATCTTGGACTTGGATGGTGCTGGTGGATCATCGGGAACTGGTGTTGCTGGCGCAACGGTTTCTCCAGCCTTTTCCCTGTGGCACGAATGAGAACGGTATAAATTTACTTGCTGAGACTGCGCGCACCAGTACTCCTCATCATCCTTCTTCCCTTTCTTACCTTTCGCGGCCTTTTTGGGCGGCATTTCACCTTAATTAACTCTGAGATTTACGGCCGTACACGGGGGTTTTGTGCCACAGAATGGCAGCAAGAATACGCAGGCAAAAGTGAGTGGTGAGGTCAACGATGACCAGTGAAGCCGTCAGGAAACTTTTGAGGAAAGCGGACTCAGTGGAAGCTGATCCTTTGTGAGCGGAAGCGCCGGGCCGGCACCGAAGGCTGACTTGCGCTTTGACCTCCGACTGCGTTTGACTCCTAGTGACCTTGGAGTCGCTACACCGCGCGCCCTAATATTCAATCTTTCGTTCCCGCAATGGGTCTCTTGACGATTATTCGCAAAAACCGGCAGAAAGAAAAGGAAATGCGGATCCTTTTCCTGTGAGCTCTCTGCTCGTGTCCAACAACCTCCTCACGCGCAATAGCGGGCTGGACAACGCAGGCAAGACCACTATTCTTAAGAAGCTCAACGGCGAAGATATCCTCAGCGTCAGTCCCACGTTGGGATTCAATATCAAGACATTCGCGCATGGCAAGTGCGCCTGTTTCTCTATCGATATGTAGTGGCTGGGCAACCTCACATCGATTGTCCTCTCATTAAGCTATACCCTCAATATATGTTCGTATCGCTCTCATCTTTCGGCGATTCCCCGTTGATATACCATTCAATAGGGGACGTAGGCGGACAACGCACCTTGCGTCCCTACTGGCGTAACTATTTCGAGCAGACAGACGCGCTCGTGTGGTGTCGTGGATTCTGGAGATAGAATGCGAATGAAGGACTGCAAGGAGGAACTTCATAGTCTCTTGCTGGAAGATGTCAGTCTGTGCCAGCATTTGCAGCCGAAATAGACTTAACGGCAGCCACGCGCAGCGGCTGGCAGGCGCATCTCTCCTCGTCTTTGCCAACAAGCAGGATCTCCAGGGTTCCATGACGGATATCGAAATCCGCGATGTTAGTCTGTTCATGCGGCCTGTTTCAATGTATTATTCATTCCAGGTGCCTTCAGGCGCTCGACCTCCGTTCCATCAAGTCTCACCATTGGAAGATATGGTCTTGCAGCGCCGTAACTGGTGAAAATCTTGTAACGGGTAGGCTTGTTCTTTTTTGCGTTCGTTTCCCCCTCCTCTAATTTAAACTCGTTTCACCGCGCTAGGTTTGGACTGGGTAGTAGCGGACGTCGCAGGACGCCTGTATTATTCCACGACGGCATCACCGATACAAACTCCTGTTCCTGTGGTGGTCTGATCAGTTATGGTAGCCTTCCCGGGAGAAGGATCAAATCGGCCTCTCTGGCATAACTGGCGAGGTGTATCGTGTTCTTGCAAATCGCGTGCGTATAGGCGCAATCCTCGCTATCGCCGATCCTTTGCCCGACCCCTGAAGTCTGTCGTCAATAAATGAAATGAGCACGATTGCCATTGCGATAACTCGGAACAGGCGGCGCGCCAGCCCGTCAAAAAACTCATCAATTAATTTCCAGTAGTTTCTTACATCGGTCTACAGTTTACAATTTTTTGACCGGCCCTTTCAATTTCGGAAACCTCCCGCTGATCTTTTTGAGAAGATGCGTTCAAGTTTGCCGTTCACCAGCCATATACTGAACCGTGGTTTGGTCTCATCTCGGACCCAGGGTTGCATTTCGGCAGCAATGTAATCTCGCGAGGCAGCATACGAGACCTGCAGATTCTTGATTTCACCTGATTCTGATGTAATTCTTTTTGCGTTCGTTTCCCCCTCCTCTAATTTAAACTCGTTTCACCGCGCTAGGTTTGGACTGGGTAGTAGCGGACGTCGCAGGACGCCTGTATTATTCCACGACGGCATCACCGATACAAACTCCTGTTCCTGTGGTGGTCTGATCAGTTATGGTAGCCTTCCCGGGAGAAGGATCAAATCGGCCTCTCTGGCATAACTGGCGAGGTGTATCGTGTTCTTGCAAATCGCGTGCGTATAGGCGCAATCCTCGCTATCGCCGATCCTTTGCCCGACCCCTGAAGTCTGTCGTCAATAAATGAAATGAGCACGATTGCCATTGCGATAACTCGGAACAGGCGGCGCGCCAGCCCGTCAAAAAACTCATCAATTAATTTCCAGTAGTTTCTTACATCGGTCTACAGTTTACAATTTTTTGACCGGCCCTTTCAATTTCGGAAACCTCCCGCTGATCTTTTTGAGAAGATGCGTTCAAGTTTGCCGTTCACCAGCCATATACTGAACCGTGGTTTGGTCTCATCTCGGACCCAGGGTTGCATTTCGGCAGCAATGTAATCTCGCGAGGCAGCATACGAGACCTGCAGATTCTTGATTTCTTTTTCAACATCAAACATACAAACCCGACTTATTATCTCCTTCGAAATATTCCGCTTTACGTATCAATCCTCCGTTGGGGTGAGACCTAAAAATTCTAATACTCTTTTCGCCGCCGTTCCACAGAATCTATACTTGTACTTGCAATATCAATACTTCGGGAGAATCAACTTGGAACATGACGTTGAGCGAACGGAACAGCAGATGCCGTCGTAGACTGGTATCAAATTTTGTGCAACGAAAATTGCAATGCTCACTATGGTAAATTGAGCCATTCAGCAGAAGCGCAAGCGAGATTCGAACGGTACTCAGTTTACGCCTGATCAGCAGCACCAAGTATTTCGGGCAGAGATCGACGAAGGAGTCGGACAGGCTCACTACCCGGTATACTTACAGACTCAATAGACTTGGACATCACTCTTCCAGCGAAAATTCTAGGAGCAGGCACTTCGATGATTCGCGCGTTGACACATTCTGTGCAATAAACTTTGTATTACAAGTTGGAGCAGCTTGGAAGAGCTTGGATCGTCGGGCCTTTTGTGCCACTACTCGATTCGTGACCCCGACAGCGACGCGGTACGTTTGCGTTGAAGCGAAAAATCGTAAAAGCTAGCCCGACAGTGCCATAATTATTCGCGAAGCAGGAAGCGAGAAATTTGAGGAATGTGCAGACTTTTTGAGTTAGTGGGGGCGCCACCTGGAACAAGCTAATCTTGCGTCTGTTTCTCGCAAAAAGTATCGCCGAAAGAGCCCAGTTGGGAGAGACAGGTGTTCCAGGGTCGGTGGGAGTCCGTGGGACCCGTCATCGCGCGTTTGAAGTTCGACGAGAGCAAGAGAAGACGCAACAGGACCCGGGTGAGCGGAAACACCAAACCCGTCGCAACGGCGGGGATTAAAACGTTTTTTTGCTGCGTGAGAGCGACGAGGATTATTTCCAGAAAATTCAACATGACCAGACATGACCATGGGGAGGCGCGTTGAGCATGACGAGGTGACACCCACAGAGGAGTCCGGAATTGTCAAAGAATTATATCGACTATCTTTGATCCACGGCGGTCCGGAAGAAACATAGGCGTGGTTGCGGGTACTCCAGAATAATCCTACCGACGACCGCGCTTGCGATGGGGCGCATGGAAAATAAATGATTTGATTGACCGAAATGGCGTCCATCGCAGCTTGCCTCGGTTGCCATTTCGGTCGATCTGTCCTTGTGCAACCGTTTCACAGAGGCGAACGGCCGCGAACCTGGCAAGCGTAGCGAGTCCAAGCTGGAGCGCATCAAGATGGTCTCTCGCTCCCACTAAAGACTCCGACCGATTCTATCAGAGATGGGCGACAGGTCCGAACAGCTGGAGAACGACGACTGCGACTTCTCGCTGGCAATAATCACGACAGAGACAAGTCGTTGTCTGTCCAAGTTTCCCCCGGGGAGTATAGGCATGGTGGCGTAGGAAAGGACGCCAATCCGCCGCCTTGACCCGCCGATTCGCAGATTGATGGTCAATTCGGCCGTGACAAAGTCAAAAAAAATCAGGGCTGCTGGCGCTGGACCGAACGAAACAGCGGCGGCCGTCCGGGTTTCTCATGGCCATGGCGGGCCGCTCTCACACTGTAAGGGGTCTGCAG
>JARJCM010000772.1:0-22046 GCA_029233265.1 Mycena alexandri | reverse complement strand
CGACATGCAACTAATGCTATAACGGCAGCCAACGAGTTGCAGGAACGAAAACAAATTTAAGAACCATTTTTCAACGACATGCAAGAGACGATTTTTTTTCGCGGCGAGTAGTAATCATTTTTGTTCGAAAAGAGCGGCCCTTTCCCTTCAGTTCAACCTCGATCTTGAATTGCAACATCAACCTGCAAAATCGAAGAGACTATCAATTTCAGGATCCAATAGAAAGGAACATGGAAAATACCTTCGTTTAGCACACGTAAATTTGCTCCGGGCCCTCCAAGCGAATATCTAAACCTTCATATAGCAATTCCTCGAAAGGTTCTAGTGATTCCTCGAGAAGGTCGCCGAAATCGGTGTCCCAGGCGATACGGAAGGATTCCAATTCCGCAACCTCTCTGCCGTGACGAGCATTCCATCTAGCCGTCAACCCTGGTGCGACGGTCTCCAACAGCTGGTAGACTTGGGGTTGCGAGCCACGTGGATTGCAGCCCGAGAGCGCGAGGTGTTGAAGTTTGGGCAGGAAGCTCGTATCGAAGGCAAAAAGCTCGAAGATAGTGGTGACGAAATCCTTGCGAACACCCCATATATCAATATCAACGAGTTCGGACATTGACTGGAGGGATGTGATGTTCAATCCGGTCCCGGGGAGTTGTCGGATAGTAAATTTCCGTAGAGGAGGAGTCGATCGGGAGAGGAATGCAACCAATGCATCATCATCAAACTCCTCATATCCGCAGTCGAGGATAGAGAGCGATTGTAGAGCAGGAAGGGTGATAGCATGTAAAAGATCTGCGCTGGAGGCGGTTTCGCGATACGATGTGGCTCGCAGGAATGTCAAACATTGAAGGTTTGAGTGAGTCACTCCACCATCTACATTTACCGTCGGTTGTCTGTACGCCGCAAAGGTACATTCGACGAGGTTCGGGGCGAGACGTAAAACATTCAGACAATCCGCCCTGGTGTATAGTTTCCCGGTGAATTTCGTCAATTGATGCCATGGCGGCGAGATTGACGAGGGCGAAGCCCCGCGAAGCGATAACTCGCGAAGAAGAGGCAGGCCGGTGAAGACATCCGTATTTTTGAAGACTGAGCTCGCCGAACGATCTGTATGGAAGTCAATGGACAGCCTCTGCAGTGATTGGAAGTTCCAGCTGCTGGCGGCCCGGCCCATTTTCTTCCAACCATCAAGATTGATGTTCGACAATTCGAGAACCTGAATTCCGGCAGCAAAATCCACGAAAGTCTTCAAGACCGCTGGAGATGGGATTGTCCACCCCAATTCACAGAGCTTCAAATGACGTGGAGATCCTCCCGCGCGTACCAGCCATGCCTGGAATAATTCTGCGCTACTACCAAGGTTCATCGGCAGCTCTATGTTGGCCCACAATGCGCAAGTAGAGATGGCTATATTCCGCCAGGCTCGACAAACATGTGTCAAGAGTAGCGGGGGTTCATGTGAGTGGATGGAGTTCCATTCAGCGTTCCCGTAAGAAGTGGGCAGACACCAGAAAAAGAACTCCGTTGTGATTTCGGGTGGCAAGGTAAGAACGGGGTATGCAGCGGAGTCCAGCTCAAGTCGAGCGGCCTGTCTTTTGTCTTGGAGTTTTTTCACGAGTGACTCGTGGTAGGCTATCTCCGCCTCTGTGTCTGCAATAATTTTGCGCAGGGCTGAATGGCGCATTTGCAGAACGGTGAACCTGAGATCGAAAGAGCTGAGATTCAAGTAGATGGACATGAAATTCACAACTCACTCACTGGCAGATCCCCAGCAAAGGTGCTCCTCTATGCCTGTTGCCTCCAGTCAGCTGGTCAAACGATGCGTTGGCAACTTGTGATGAACCGTGACGCTGTGATTGCCGAGCGGAGTTCTAAGGAAGGTGACGGTGTACACCCAACACAAGTTGAGCTGAAATCCGAAATAAAAAAAGTGATTAATCGATAGAATTTGTACGACGGCATGAAGTAATATTAAGGGCCGGTGAGGTGCATATAATAATTGAACACGAACTTAAGTTCAACTTGTACAAGTTGTTGAACTATTCAACGAACAGTCCCCCGCACAAATTGCGTTGAGTTTACCTCCGGTCTCGCCAACTGTGTCTCCTCCCTATACCTATCATACCTCCCCTCTGCCTCCAGATCATTGCGAATTTTGAGTTGTTCTCGTTGACGCGCCTCCCTCAATATGCTCCGTTGCAAGGCGGAAGTAAGTGGTGGTGGTGAGTCCTCGCGAGGCGTCGGGTAAGCTTTAAAGATTTGGGGTGGCGGCGGCATTATTGGAGTGCGCGCTCTCTGAGGTCGTGATGCCGGGCGCGCGTGGGAGGGGAGAGAAAGACGTGGGGAGGGCATTTGGACGAGGTGCAAGTCTAAGAATGGAACGCAGATGCCCTTGACGCGAGCGGGGTCGTGATTGCTGGCGCGAGCGTGGACGCGGGAAAGAACCTGGTCTCGGAACAGGATCCCGAGGAGGCGGAGGCTGATTGAGGTACCAAGCCCGAGGGAGATCTGGTCGCGGTACCGAATGCACTGGTCGCAAGAACGGATCGTTGTCCGCGTGACTCGCTGCATTCCGGTTGAAATGCGGGTGGGGGTCTGGATATGGAAGTTGATCTTGGTGCGAGGGTGGGTGAGTTTGTCGATGAGGCAGGGACTCCTGTCGTTGTGGTGGGAGCGGACCTAGCCTCGGGAAAGGACCGGGACGCGGGAGGGGGCTTTGGTACGTCGGGGGAGGGTCTTGTTGCGGTTCTGGGTACGTTGGCCGCAAAAATGGATCGTCGTCCGCGCGGTTCGTTGCATCTTGCGCCGGTGGCTCTGAGCGCTGGACAAGATCCGCAAGGGCATCGTGTGCAAGTAGGTGCTCCGCGTACGTACGGTCCCTCGCAATTTGTTCTGCTGTGGCCCTCATCGCATCCCCGTTCGTTGCTGCTCGCTCGCGCGTGGTAGGATTATCAGTGGCCGCAGTACGAGCAAGGTCATGCTGCGTCTCCCGCATTCCGCGCCATTCAGCAAATCGCAAATCCAACATGACTGCCGCAGTCGTTGCATCGTGCCACTCCAGTGCCGCCGTCTGATTGGACACAAAAAAGTCGAAATTAATGAGTGGCGCTGCGCCAGGGTTGCACATCGCTGTGATGTGTGCCGTCGCAGCCGTGCGGCTCGTGTGCACCACAATAGATGCGCCGTGCCGAAAACGTCGCGCCGAGTCGAAAACGAGGAAGAGAGGGACGCGGAGGGGAATATACACACAGCTGAAGACGTGGTTGGCGTATGTGACGATCAAGGCGCAGCGTAAGCGTGTTTCTTCCAGAGCACTGACACGTACGATATAAAAAAGTGTTGAAAATTGAATCATACACGCACAATATAGACTCTCCAATGATAGCGGGCGAAAAAATGGTCGCACTTCCAGCGAGTAGCGGGGTTATTAGCAAAAAATCGGCGGGAAGAAGCGCGAATGCCTCTTGAGCGTCGTGCATGCGAGTGGCTGCGCGAATTTCCGGTAGCTCGCAGATGTCTAGCACCTCCTGCGCATGGGTCAGCGGGTGCAAGAGTGAAGGTTGGTGGTGACCTTACCTCGAAAAAGAGGGATCGAGTCAACTCTACTAGCAAGAGTCCACCAACGTCATTGGCGTCTCCAGTCCTCAGAGCAGATTCAGTGTAACTGAAAACCATTTGGGCAAATTGGAGCGAAGTGAACGCGCAAGCGATGGGTCCGCCGTGGTCAAACTGGCTCCCAGGATGGCCGATGATCCAGGGCCAGGTGGAAAGCCCGTTCCGAGCTACCTCTCTTGCGAACGATTCATTGTCGTCCTCAGAACGGGTCTGGAAAACTTGACCGCGCATAGTGAGTGGCGTCGTGTGTTGGTCCCGTATGCCATCGCAAACAGACTATAAGTGCAAGGCTTATCTCCGGATGTGAGAACAAGTGTGGCCACAACGACCGTCATCTTGAACAAGGACGTGCGCGCGATGGGCGATATCTGCAGATGTGGCGTCCCTGATGGGAATAAGTACATGGCAATCATTGGCCCGAGTGATTTGAACCCTCACAGCCACTATGATGACCGTGGGACAAAAAAGCTGGTGTCCTCTTAACGGAGTCTGTTGGGTCAACTTCTTTACCAAACCTGTAATTACTGTGTCCTTCTTGGTTCTATCATGTGCTTCATGGCAGTGCATGCGGCATCGCTAAGACGTAGTGGCAGTTCAGGCGAGAAGGAGCGGAACCTACGCCGGGTGTATGATTAGGAGGGGAGAAATCACGAAGTTTGCTGGTTCAACTGGCCAAAAGAAAACTGCATTCCGTGGGTCTGAATTCTACCATACATCGACTAGGAATTGATACACCGAAAACGAAATCATGCACTAAACAATGCCCCCCTCGGCTTCCTCAACGACTCTGCGAATCCGAGGAACGTCTCAGCAAGTCGAACCTGCCAAAGCGTTGAACAACGTAAAATTCTAAAAAAGAACCAAAAACACACCGTATCGAGCGCGTCAGAATAAGAGGAATTGACGATTGCCTCCGAGGGAGTCAGTGGGTCGCGTGGAGCATTGGTTTGAACTTCGAGAGCAATCTGGGCCATGCGTCTCAAAACCGCGCTTTGGGAGGCGGATCCAAAAGAGACGGCGTGGAAAGACAGCGGCTTGCTATTGGGTCGGTCAGAATGGCGCACAGATTCGAGAAGGCAGAGGTGCAACGTACCCAAGGGCCACGGCGCTGCGACTGAGGCCGCGAACGGTGTCGTCGGTGACACTGCATTCACCATCAGAGAGGAAAATGATCACAGGTGTCCTGGTTCCGAACCAATTCAGGACGAATAGAAAGAATAATACACTAAATCACGAACCTCTCAGTGCTCCAATGATCGCGCATTAATTGTTGGGCGGCTGTGAGTGCGAGCGTAAAATTAGTCCCACCACCAGACCTGTACGCCAAGAGCTTATTCAACAAATCGTCGGGAGTGCTTGTGAAGTCGTTGGCGATGGAGACCGAGATGGTATGATCAAACAGGACCACACTATAGGCGTCTCTGCGTGCAGGAACAGCCGCCGCACGACCGCCGTTATTCAAAGCTGTGTTACGCGACATCCAGAAACCATGCAAGGCGGAATAAACAGCACCGAGTCTGTTGTTTGAAGAGCGAGAGATCAGTGGAGTTCCTGGCGCATTTTGCAAAGGTCCGCGGTCGGTGGATCCCATGGACCCAGAGCTTGTGTGTCCATGAGCAGTTACTTCAAGATATTCGACCAACAGAAGACCTACCGATCAATGGCAAATATGCTACAAACCGAGTGTCTGTGAGTCTTGTTTATAGCGCGAAAGGAGCCGAACATACACATGGAAGGCTTGCTGCATCACCGACGGATTTTTGCAATTGAAGACGTGGCCATCATTAGAAAGATACCCCAATCCTCCGGCCATTTTTGCCGGCGGATGGAAAAGGGGACAGGTGCAGTACGACGGATGCGGCGGATTAGTGGCGGTTCCTATGTGCTCGGTGTCTTGTTTAATGTCAGCAAGAGTTCAAAGATCCTTCCGAATCAATTTACTCACCCGGACACATCGCGTCACTGGGGTGGGGTGAGCAACATTTTGGATTTGTTTGTCTGACATACCATTTCGAGAAATTGACCTGGTCGGGTCTGGAATAAGGATCTGGAGTTGGAATGTAAAGCGTTAAATTAGGCATCCACAGTGTGATTCCTACCTTTGAAGCCTAGGGAGCCACGTTTAAATGGGACCGATGCCCGGTGATTTCGACATACCTGTGCGCCTCCAAAACAAGGAGTGTGAGATCCAATCTTTCGCACGGTCGGGATTCGGCGTGAGACGAGTCTTGATATGTTGAATTTCCGGCCCGCCGCAGGCCGCGGCATCATCCGCGCGGCAATAGTCGAGGTGTGCGTGTCGGCCAAGCTCCTGGCAAACGAGGTTGCAAAGCATGGGAGCGCCGTCGTCATCTTTGCCGAACTTGCGCCCATTGAGTTCCAAGATAGTTCCATCCGGACCGTCGACGGCCCAGCGGGTTTTCGACATTGAACCGTGGTGAGTCTCATGCTCCTGCTGTGAATGACCTGAAATATATTAGCTCTCCTGGCCGTACGCGCGATAATCAGGTACCTACCTCGAGGCAAGGTACAAAAATATCCGCAACTTTCACAACGCGTCTCGCAAAAGTGAAAGGGATTCGGATCGGTGCTGTGACCATGCGCTCCGGGATGTGTTTTGTCCCCCGGGGGAATTAAGATCACACAAGGGAGGCGTTTGGCAACTGAAAAAAAAAATCAACATCCTTGCACCAACAAGGGCCAAATCTTTACCTTGCGAGTACTGGAGACGGAGTTCCCTGTTCAGTTTCTGCACTCAGCGGTTCATCATGTTACACATACCTTGGTGTACTGGAATGTTTCGTGGCGGCCAGTGAAGGTTGCTTCGATGGACTGAGGTGCAGTCTCAATTTCGCATGTGCCGAGGGCTTGACAAGATGCCTTGCAATTATGACTTTGCCTATTGCTGAGAGTTTAGATTTTGAAGATTTAATAAAATTCGTGACTCGCCCGCAAAGATGAACAGCGTCAGCACGGAGTCCGTGAAGATGATCGGTATCGGAACAGAGACGCTTGCAAAGCTCGCACGGTAGTGGACACGCAGAAGCATCACAGACATGCTGTGTATGAACCTCATCGCTGTAATAAATTGATCAATTTTTTTCCGCCAGGGGACCATAATTGGAAAACCTTGAGATGGCGCATGTCTTTGAGCAAGAGTACGGTTTACCCGCAACGCGCAAGTTCTTTAGCTCACACGGCTGGAAAAAAAAATGAGAATGGCCGCACATTTGTGCTGATGTTCACTGACCTCTCCGCATTTGTGTAAGCGCGCGGAACACATATGACCTCCCTCCGAATGTCCAACGGTCTACGGTCATAAGTGGTTAAGCTGAACATTAAAACAGAGGGGGGGGGGGGGGTAAAAACCTTCATGCAACCTCCGAGACATCCTTGTTTGTCATTCAGTTCACACGGCTCGCCGCACAAATGTATGTCAACGGTGCAGCTAGTTTACGGTGAGGAGAGATGCATGAAAATACTAATGGCATACATGTGTCGTCCAGCGTGCCCGGCCCTATCACTGATTAGCATTGAATTAATTCGTGTGGAGGTAGGGACGTACGGAAGTCCGCAATCTTTCTCGGTGGCTGGATGATCTTCGCCAAAATCACAGGCATGAACACAGTTGTGCGAGGTCCGACAGTCGTGGGGCATCTTTGAATCGTGACGACGGCTGAGTAAGCATTGCAGTTGGCATTTGGCACACTGCGTCCCGCAAATTTCGACGTTCGCTCGCAAATCCACGATAGTTGTTTCGAACATTCGACGCAACACCTCCATGTTGGCGTGAGTAGTTGTGAATCTGGACAAATTAGATGATATCCAGGCATGGACGTGCTGGATTCGCGATTCAGCCAAATGTTCAAGATAGGCAGAAAGTTCTCTGATCCACTCCGCGTCCACGGTATATGGTCTTCGGCCGAACTGGTTAAAGGAATTCTCCAGCACCATAAGCATTGCCTCTCTTTGCGCAGCTGGAGAGTCTGGGCTGGAAAGGAAGAACTGTGCCGCTGTATCTTCATTTTCAATGAGCTTGTCGGTGTCGAAATTCTAGGGTGCGACAAGTTTTCTTCACAAAAGGTATGCAAGTAACAGAGGAAAAGCTGACCTTCAAGGGCTCGGTGTCCGGTTCCACCTCGAATAAACCAAATGCCAATGCATTGGAGAGCCCTCCGAGTAATTTCTGGGCTCGATGAGCGACGAGTGTTTCTGGAAATATTTAGAGGCATTCAATAGTTTGGGTATCTCGACCTACGCGACAGCGAACCCCAATCATTTGCCTATAGTGATAGAATTAGCTCACAAGTAACATCGACATCGTCGATTCAAACCTTGAGCTTCGCCATGAGTGTTTTAAGGGTGTGCAGAAACTCGCCCGCGGTGTTGTGAGTAACTTCTTGCTTGTTGAGCAAGCGCGCCATTCCATGGAAAAGTGAGTAAAATTGCCGTGATTCGATGACGGGCCATGGAACAATGTTCAGCTGTCCCGCGTGAAGGCGTGAAATAAAGTTCGCATCCTGCTCTTCTTCAACGATTTTCTGAGGGCTGATCAGTAAAATGGGGGCAGAATTTTCACGTTCTTCACTTGAAACTTCGTCGAGAACCTAGGGAATGTCAACATGGAAGGCCCGGACCGAGCGTGTTGATTACCCACTCTCGGACAATTTCCTTCTTATCGGATTCAACCACGTCCTACACGACATCAGATGTTCAATTTGACGATAGAACGTAATTGTGGAGACTGGTACCTTGATGATTATTGTCAGGGTGGACTTGAACAGAGTCGGATTCGAAGCAGGATCGAGTATTGTAGAGGAGGATTGAAAAGAGTGGAAGAGTCCCGTTATGTCGCGTGAGAGGGCGAAGTTGTTTCTGAACAATACCAGGTTCGAGATAGCTGTGTTGAATAGAACAAGGAGGGTGTCTTCTTGGGCAGATCGTTCAATACTATGAACACCTAAATCTGGTTCAGCAGCGTAACTGAGCGTCGACGGAACGTGAGACAACCTTCAAAGTCGAGAGCAACAATGAGCGCATCATCCGTAGGTGTAACAGACATCCAGACTCCCTCTGAAAATAAACATGAATTATAGCAGAGAACCTAGAGGCGAATACCGACCTGTCGTTCTCATGGCACTTCCGGCAACTGAAAGGATAATCAGCAAAATTCGGAGTAAGATGTCAGCTGGACTTGCATGAAGTGTCCACCAAATGATTCAAACTGAAGGATTTCCCCACCGACTGTTCACCTGCCGGCGGATGTAATCAATATTTATTCCGAGGAAACTGGCGCAAGTACAAACCCATCGAGGACACGACTTTGACGGGCTAAATTGAATAAGTAAGCTGCGCGGCATACAAAGTACGAGAGTACACTTGCCTTGGACGTCATATACGACTGAAAGACACTCTCATACCACCCCAACGACAAGGCGTCAACAATTTGACCAACATCAGCCCCTAGAAGGGACCGTTCCAAGGCCGCCGAGGTTACACCATCTTTCAGTGGTAAGAAGCGGTTCTCTCGAGTGACCGCGATCTGGATAGGAATCAAGCACAAGAGATCGACGAGCCATTCTCCGGCACGGAATTGGGAGAGATCGAAGCGGTCGTCGGACAACGATCTGGTGAAGGAAGCACTCGATGGCAGTGCCGAAACCTGCATACTCTTCAAAATATCACCTGTTGGCTTCCTCGTTCTCTGTTCAAACGTGTATATCAGTTCGGAGAAGTGGGGTGCAAATTTGTCATGGTCTCGGTCGGTGACGAAGACGAGCCTGCGCGGTTTTCGATCGACTGAGGAGACAATCGTGCGTCGTTGAACTGCAGCCACAACAGGGAAGCGTGTCCAAACGTCTGCGAAGCAATCGATGAGGGAGTTGTTGGAAGTGATATCAACCGTCGACTTGGACACGCTCTCAACCCCAGTCTCTTTGAACATGAACTCGGTGGTTTTCTTCGTAATGTCGAGCACGACAGATCGGCAGACGTGGGCGTCGATGTCGATGCCAACGAGATGTACATTCCTACGGTTCACGAAAGAGTCAAGATGGTTGGCGCATTGGGAAGGTCCAACGGATCGAGATCAATCCCCTGGGAGCTGCCGAATGTGCTCCAGTGGTATGCGCGGAAGGACGACTGTTCACCCTCCCGGAACGAGAGAACTAGACAAGCACCGTCGGGAGATGAATGAAGGCCGAAAGGGAGTTTCTCGAAAGATAAGGACGCCGGCCTGGAATGTGGAACATTAATACTTAATCTGCATTCAAGTTCGCTCGGAAAAAATGTACCTGAATTGCTGTGTTATCAATGAAAATATCCTTGCTTGACCGCTCGTATCAACGAAAAGAATCTCTTCGCACCCACAGACAAAACAGGACTGCACAACGGATGTCCCTGCGGCATACCACGGTCTGAGGTCCAGTGAACTGCCCCACGCTTGGAGGGAATTGAAGGTTTCGTCGAATACGAAGATGTGTAAGGACAACTGAGATTGGTCAATACATATCCGGATATATGAAACGCGGAAACATACCTTAGATGCCGCACAGACTGATAGCATTCGCTTCTGCTCGTCATACGCTATAATGACGTCCTTGCCGATTTTATCGCGGTGCAGGATTCGCTTGGCACTGGCGCTACCCCGTGGTATGGCGTTGTAAAGGGCCGAGGGAGTGTCAAGATAGAGGTAAAGTATTTGAGGATCTTCGATTATGACTAATAGTTTTCCGTCTTCGAGCAATTGCGCATGCAAAATCCTATTCCCTAGTGGGATCTTGAATACCTGGGTAGAACTGGCTTGTATATCAGGCGAAGGGATGAAGGACGCGTCCATTTGAAGTGTGTGCTGGTCGTCGGTTTTCAAACGCAGGACATGTAATTTGCATTCGATAGCGGGTTCGCTTCGAAACTTGTCGCTGCCGGTGACGTTGAAGGTCGCTGTCGCTGAAAGCTTTCGAGTGAGACATGTCGCGGGAAAGCAAAACATACACTGACCGCCATTGTATCCTTGCTTGCATCGCTCGATCCCGTCGATTACCAGAGTTCGACTATAATGGAGGTGAGACCAATCTCTCGGTTCAAGGATTCAACGTACAAGTCAGCGGTTATTTTACTCTCGTACTCTTCGGCCAATTGGAGTAGGGATGTTTTGCGCTGCTCCTCCAGGTCTGCCCCAGATTTGCGTTGGATTTGTGCCTTAAACGTTTCGTGTTGGAGGAGGATTGATTTACCAACCAGACGGTCAACCAGAGTTTTGACGGTACGCTGCAAATGGTCGTTCGCTTCTTCGACCGTGCATGTGATGAGGGGCTGCATGAGAGGTTCCTTGGAAAGCATCTCGTCGAGGAGCGCAAGGAAATCGGGGTCAGTCGTGTTGGCAAGCCGGTCACGAACTTCGCGCCGAAGCTTCTGCTCTGTGGTCGTCTGGGCACTCGAAAACCAAGACGCAAAAAAGCCCTTGTTCTCCGTGGCATCTTTCGCTTTAAGGGCACGAGCCAGACCATCCACCCCGGTCTTTGACACACGTTCAATTAAATCCTCGCGATCTGGACCCTCGAGATCGGGAATGTGGCTGAATATGATGTCGATGGAAATGAGTTGCTCTTTGAGGACTCTAAACTTCGGCGAAAGTCCGAGCGGTTTCGAGCCTCCTCCTCCCTTGGATATAGGTTTGTCCAATTCCTCTTTGAGTCGAGGGTGAAGGACTACCAAACTGGCGAATTGGGCTGCGAGGCAATTGCGTTACAATTGGTGAAGACAGATTTATGGGTAACTGACCGCGGAGAACTTCGACGTCCTCTTCGGAGGAAGAAGACAATACGGTTCGCTGAATCGTGCTACGAGTGCACTGAGAATGGATATGGTGCACAAAATGATGAACATACGGGTATACGAGAAGCACTTTGTCGACGATGGCCTCACGGAGCATGGGCTCCATTTGCAAAGAGTCATCAGTCAATTTCTGTTTTATCTCCTGTTCTTCTTTCTTTGCCGCAGCCTCGATCGACTCTTGAGCAGCCTTGTTCCTCGATCTCCAGGCCTGGAACGGAGCGGGGAACCGGGAAGCGAGTCCGTGGTCCATGAGGAGTCGATCGCCGGTCCGTGAGCGTCGGGGTCAACTGAACGGAGCCGGTGGCGCTGAAAGAGCAAGGAAAAGAAATTAAAAAATCGAAATCATCGCGCAGTGGTAAATGTATCTCACATGAGCGACTTTAACTGGAGGGCATTGAAGGTCTCTCCTCGGATCGTCCGGTCAATGAGCTTGTTGGGGACGAACCGCTTCGTCAAAATAGCCTGCGAGGTCTCCCCGTGGATCAAGATGGGCTGCAGCTCGGTCGCATCCAGGGTGCATTCGACGTTGAGTTTCTCGACGGATATAATGGGGTTATGCATCTCCAGCAGAAAGTCAATAATTCGTACAGAATAGAAAGTTTGGACTCGGTGAATACTCACAGTGAACCCGGGGCGCGCCAAGACGTCCTCATCCTGCTCGTTCGTCTTGGCAACTTCGAACGTGAAGAGCCGATCGGACCCTTCATCGACGTCCATCGGGAGCTCCTGCGCCTCCTCGTTCCACACAATGGCGCGCGCATGCTCGGGCGAAATCAGACAGGCGACCTGGTCCGAGATCTTCGTGAGATATCTGCGTGATGCTTGGTTCAATATATTTATTAGCCGAAATTTCAACATTTGTGCAGACCTCATGAACGTAACGCGGTTGCGGCGGACAGATGAGATAGCGTCGTCATTCCAGGTCGTGGGCTCGGGCCAATAGATGACGAAAATTTGCTGGCACCCGGGCCCTGCGTCGGATCCACGGAGGACGTACAGGCCGGAGCGCAAGTGCGGGACGGAGGTATCGTTGGTTGGCTTATTCAGAGCTCGAGAACTGCGAATCTCTTAGTTTTGCGGCGAGCAGAATTAAAAGATGGCACTCACGTCGCGTCGCTGATGACGCCTCTGTTGGACAAGAACGCGACGATTTCGGTCTTGCTCCCATACAGTCCGAGCGGCTTGAGCGCCAGCTTGTCGAGAGTGTTGAAATCCACCTGCCGAGCGTTTAAATAGTGTCAAGTGAGAATGAAAATAGTTTGAGTACTTTGGTGAGGGAGGCGTAAGCCCCTGGGGAGAGCACATTGATTAGTTCTTTGAGAGATTCTTGAGCAATTATAATCTTGTCGACTGTTAAGGGTGTTTATCAACTCATTCTGCGAAGCGAAGCGTTGAACTCACCGAGTCCGCCGCTGCGAAGGGAGCGGAATAAGAAGCGGATAATTAAGGCGCTGAATGACGAGCAGAAAGCAATGTTAATGCTGACCTCCCGGATTCGCTGATCAAATCCAAAACGCGGAACATTCCCGTTATCGAAGTAGCGAGGTCTGGGTCTGCATTCAAGTTGCGGCGCTTGTGAGCCGGAGCGTCGATGTCCTGAGTCTTGCGGTTCATGAGCCTTCGAGAAAAGGGGGAAAGGACTCGTACATGATCGACGTCCATGGCATCAGGGTCGGGATTCTGGGCAGAATCGGGAGGATCCTCAAGTGCGTGCTTCATCTTTTCTTTGGGTTCTTGGGAGTGGGTCGCAAGTTGCTTGTCTTTCGTTGCTCGTCGATCATTCGCGGGGGCGTGACTTTTGGTAATCACATCCTCGCTTGCTTGGTCTGTGCGCAGATACTTGAGTGACACGTAAATAAGGTATGCTACGGGACTCACCTAGGACTGGATCCGGGGGCGAAAACGTAGAATCTTTAGATGGGCCTATTACGGTGGGTGAGAAATACAAAATAGCGAATGGCAACTCCCGTCACCTTTGTCGAACGCGTCGAGTCCCGTCTTGTCGATCGAAGTAGAGACTGAATCTGTGTCCAGAGGCGAATCTGTCGTGTCTTTCAAGTTGGGAGGGCCTATTTTAACCACGAGACCAACATGAGACAAAGAAAACTCCGACCATGCAGACAAAAGTTGCACACCGTCATCGCAGGACGCGCCGAGCGTCGTCGCTTCAATCCAGGCGCCAGGAAAAACTTCAGGAGGGGTGTAACTCATTCTTGCAGGCAGGGTAGGGGGGGTTCGGAAGCAAGAATGCAAAGACCGGCAGGAAACCGTTAAAGCGTGGTTATCAGCCGATCAGGCGCCTGTGTTGCCATGAGGCGGCTGCTTCTCCGAGGTCTTGGGCACACAAAGAGACCCTGGTTTCGCAATATTAACGCGTCAAAGGCAATCGGACGCGTTAAGAACGTGTATCCGCTATATCCAGGTAAGCGCTAATTTTCGAGGGTCCTGGTACACCGACCAGAGTTACACACGTTACTTACAGCACACTTTTGCCCCAAGTCTGTGAGAGAGTCTTGCTATTTACAGCATCCTGAAGGCAAGCAGCTGCTGTGAGCTGTTAGATTCGATTAAATTTAGCGCAGTGGCGGCACCATCGATCTCGGGGAAATTAAAATTGAGACAAAATAAACTTAGAGGAAACCAAGTGCTCGGCGGGGCGCTAAAAAGCTCCAGCAGTCCCTTGATGTAGCTACGTTCTTGAATAATCGTGACCTAAATACATTGGCATGACTAGTAATCTTGGCACCACTCATCGTCGGTGCGCACAGGCTGAAGGTGCGTGTATCCTCCGTGAAGTTCTGGATGAGTGGAAAATTGTCGTAGATCCAGCTATTCGGACAGTATATGCATCATAGAGGAAGACATGGTTGTTGTTCCGTTCAGACTTATCTGAGCAACAAGGGTGTTGTAGATGCTTGGCAATATGTTCTTGTCAAGATACGGCGCTTGCCTGGTTTAATTAGCTACAGCAAATCAGCCGAGCCACATTGGTATTAGTAACGGATTAAAGTTGCGTTTTATCATCTAAATCATCCATGGTACGCGTCTTGGGCTGCTACGCAGTCTTGCGTCGGTTTGAAAACGACCACCTCAATGTCCTCAACTACGAACAATGGAGGCGTCCCGGGTAGAATTGAATGTGGGCCCAGTTGGAGCGGACATCACCCCAGAACGATGTGAAGTTATTCTTCGCGGAGGTGGTGTGCGTGGAGGAAGTGGAGTGGAAGAGCTGAGCGCCTCGACGAGCGGGTGGAGGTACGGCGAAGACGCGAGACAACAGGTGCTTGGAAGACTCCGATTACTGCATTTTGAAGAAAACGACTTCGTGGTTGAGTTTCAGAAAAGGTCAGTGTGCTCACAGATCAAGGAAGGGCGTGGCGGATCGATAGACGAGCACCGGAGTTTTGAAGAGCGAAAAGTAGACTGAAGCAGAAAGCCTTACCAAAATGCGTCGCCAAAGTGTCGCCAATCATGATTCTCGGCGTCTGCCGTTACAATTCTTTGCGACGATGTACATTAGACGATGAGTGCACGCAACCCATCCTGGAACTGTGCGGCAAAGGATTCCACCAACGCCTCGTCAATAGCGTCCTTTCCCCACGTAAGTGCAATATTAACCGCGCCCGTCGGGTCCCCAATCACATTTATCTTGAGCGCCGCACCAACAACAAGGTCCGACTGCGCAAACACCATGCGCTCGATGCGCCACGGCCCGACGTGCTTCCCAGCGGGCACGCGCCCCGCGTTCGAGATCTCAAACGTCCCGCCGCGCTTCTTCCCCAGCATCCCACGGAAGAACGGCGCAACGTTGCCGAAGAGGAGGTAGAGCATGCCCACCTCCTCGCGCGCTGCGTACTTCTGGCGCTGCAGCTCGGCGGCGTAGAGTGCGGCGGCGGGCCACTGGAAGGCGGGGTGCACGGCGGGGTAGGTGTGGTGTGCGGCAACGTAGTCGCACATGACGTCGGCGGGGGCAGCGGTGGCGGTTCGCATCGAGACAGCGACGAAAGCGGAGAGGGTCTTGTATTGCGGGGTGTTGGGCGGAACGAGGCGCGAGATTGTGGCGACGGCGAGGACGTAGAAGGCGGAGGTTAGGGTCGCGCCATGCGAGCGGCACGTTGCGGCGAAGGATGCCATTTCCCTCGGGTGAGTGTGATGAGTTTGACGCCAGGTTTTATTTCGGGGGTTTTGGGGACTGGATTGGCGGTCCAGGCGGAGGATACGGCTGTCCAAGAAGTAGGGAGGAAGAGTGCCAGGACCTCTTTTATTACTTTGAGGATGGGGCGTAGATTGGTCACAGCTTCCATCGGAGGCAGCAGCGACAGGGATTGGGGTACTGTAACGAGGGAAGAGTCGTCCCCAGCGATAACATCCTGCAATGCCGCTAAGAGAGACTGGTGAAAAGCGACCGCTCAGTCCATCTCCAATGACGTGGTGATAGGCCAGAACAACAGTACCATCCCTGAGCACCTCGACGCGCCAAAGTGGCAGCTCTGAATCGGTATCGAAACGCCTCAAAAGCTGGCCTTTTATAGCGGTCTCTAGATCGTCGTGGTCAGAGAACTGGGCTAGAAGAGACAAGTCGATCGTTTCGAGGTTGATGAAGGCCGACTGCCTAGAGTTTTCGCCCTGAAGTTTGACGGAGAGCGCACGGTGCGTTGCAACAACCTTTCTCAGGGCGGGGAATAGGTGCTCCTTGTTGAGACTCGCTCCATCTGCCGAGACGTATCTGGCGGAAACTACCACGCACGAATCAAGCCCCAGAAAGTGGCGGACCTGGTGATATTGTTCAAAAAGCCCTGCCGCGAAATCGATTTAGCACCCAGGTATGCGGCGTAGAAAATACACGCACCGACAGGCCGTAAGGGAGACATGGTCGACCAAAACTAAAACTTGCGCTTACATGGCATCTCAGCCGCGCAGCCGCAACATTGAATGGTCAGGCTTACGACGATCTGCTTACTGAACGGGCTCGGACGCGTGGGTTGGAACTGCCAAACGCAGGTAAGTATCCCCTCCTTAGAAGTGGTGGTAGGAGGACAGGCTAACGGTCAGTATTATATGGCGATAGGAACGAGTAGTAAGAAAAGGAAAGGAAACCAACCAGCATTGGGTGAGCGTTGAGTTCAAGTGGGTCACACACATTGGTCACACACGGTCCGCGGGACGTCCGTGCCTGTCCTCTGCGAACTCCCCCTCGGATTCCTCACGCATGTTCAGGCGCGTGTTCTCGCGTTTTCAAATGAAATGGAACACTCTCAATGCCTCCTTGAGCTTTAAGAAAATTTTGAAGTTGAAGAAAGTTCTCGAGTTCGCGCGGATTTCAAGCATGCACAGCAGTGGATGGAAAATGCGGGTCCACCCCCTAGGCTTCATTCGTGTTCATTGCGCGCGATCGAGGGGCTTTAGCCGGCGCGCGTTCCGCACCAAAAGCTCCAAAAGCAAGAAAGGGGTTGACCCACCTCAACTTTGCCTTTGCCATGGCTTCTGTCCTGGGGATCTACTGAGCGCCCACTCGCACAGCTCGCCGGCCCTAATCTCGCCCTCGGGGATTTCTCTCACTTACGGTCAGCTTAAATCTCACGTCCAGGCCTTGGCGCACGATCTCGCGATCCCTCATGGCCAACCCGTCGCATTCGCCCTGCCAAATAGCATCGAGCTCGTCCTCGCATTCTTTGCCGTGGCGACTCTCGGAGCGGTCGCGTGTCCGTTCAACCCAGGCTACACCGAGGCCGAGTTTGAGGTTTGCGCCATGAACACACGCAACGCGATAAAGGCTAACAAACCGCATCTAGTTTTACTTGAATGATACCAAACCCGCCCTTTTTTTGGTACCCCGCGGTTTCCTTGCGTCCAGTCCTGTTCCGCCCTGCGTCAGTGCAGCGCGCAAACTCGGCGTGCATATCAAGGAAGTCGCGTTCGATCCTTCTACAACTGCGCCCCCGTCCCTTTGGACGCGTTCCAACGTCCACCCAGACGACGTAGCTCTAATCCTGCACACCAGCGGGACCACTGGACGACCTAAGGGTACGTGCTCGGCATCCCTACTCGAATTCGCGCTCACTCAATTTACAGCCGTGCCCTTGACACACGCCAACCTCCTGGTCACCGCGCGCAACATTGTCCACACCTATGCTCTCTCTCCCGCCGACAACACCTACCTCGTTCAGGTCCTTTTCCACATCCACGGCATCGTCGCCGCTCTCCTCGCACCGCTTGTCTCTGGCGGCTGCATCACCCTCCCTCAAAAATTCGACCCAAGCAAGACGTGGGGCGAATTCCAACGCTGCGGCTGCACCTGGATCACCGCTGTCCCGTCCATCCTCCAGATGCTCCTGCACGCGCCCGCGCCGGACGGCCTCCGCATGCGCTTTATCCGCAGCTGCTCGAGCCCTCTCGGCCCCAGCACGCTCGAGCAGCTCGAGACGCGCTTCAGCGTGCCAGTGCTCGAGGCATACGCGATGACCGAGGCCGCGCACCAGATGACCTCGAACCCGCTCCCGCCGCCAGGCAGCGCGCGCGACGCGTGGAAGCGCAAGCCAGGGAGCGTCGGCATTCCACAGGGCACGGAGATCGTCATCTACAACGGTGTCACACCAGTCGCGCCGGGCGAGCACGGCGACGTGTGCGTGCGCTCACTCTCTGTCACCAAGGGCTACATCAACAACGCCAATGCTAACGCGGACGCGTTCCTTCCAAATGGATTCTTCCGCACGGGTGACCGCGGTTTCTTGGATCCCGAAGGATTCTTGACGCTTGTTGGGAGGAACAGTGAGATCATCAACCGCGGCGGGGAGAAGATCTCGCCCATCGAGGTCGACGCCGCGCTTCTTGGGTGCTCGCCGATGATTAGAGAGGCGGTATGTTTCGCCGTGCCCGATGCGCTGATGGGGCAGGAAGTTGAGGCGGCGGTCGTGCTTGCAAAGGGAGAGAAGATGGATGAGGTGGCCGTGCAGGCGCTTGTTGGGCGCGTCCTCGCGGATTTCAAGATCCCCCAAGCGCATCCACTTTATCGACGGCGCCATTCCAAAGGGTCCCACGGGCAAGATTCAGCGCAAGAACCTGACCGAGCTGTTTGGGAAGAAGATCGTGCCGGCTGGGGGCAAGGTTGCACCGGGGGAAGTTGGCGCGACGGTCAAGGCGCTCCTCGCCGAGCTTCTGCACGTCCCTCCGCCCGCAGTCACGAACGATGCTACCCTCTTTGAGCTCGGCGCGGACTCGATCGTTTTTATCCGCCTCGTTTCGGCCCTGCGTGCACGCGGGATCAACGTGAGCACCGGCGATCTCTTTTCGAATCCGTCCGTTGGGGAGCTCGTGCAGCTCATTCAGCGCGAGAAGGTAGACGCAGCGGACCCGAAGCCGTTCGAGCTACTAGGGTGCACGGCGGAGGACGTCGCGAAGCAGTTGGGCGTGGGGACCGAGGATGTCGCGGACGCGTTCCCGCTGATTCGTGGGCAGGCTCTCATGTACCGCGCGGCGATGAAGGCGCCGAACACGCCGACTTGGTATGTCGGTGACATGGTGAAGTTGAGTGAGAAGGTCGACGTGGAACGCTGGGTGAAAGTGTGGAATACGGTGTTTGAGAACGAGGCGGTAAGTGCGCCAGATTCCGTAGACGAATCATATCTGATTGAGGGCCGATAGTGTCTACGTGGAACGCTCATCGGGCGCGTCGCAGGCCAAGACCCGGCGCACACCGAATCCGTCAACACGGCCTATCTCTCACCGCGGGCGCTTGCGCCGCACTGGGTGCGCCTCCGTGCCGACTCGAGAGCGAGTGCGCGCAAGGCGGTCGAGGTGTATGCCTTCGGACTCCGCCACAGCATCGGCATGCGCTCCATCCACTTTGTGCTCGCTTCGTACCCCTCCGGCACGATATTCAGCTTCATATACGCGCACATGTTCCTCGACGCGGGTACGCGCGAGATTATCCAAGGTATCGTGAGCGCGCTTTACCACCACCCTGAAACCGTCGTGAAGAGCGTCGGATGCGGGCCGTGGGCGCGGTACGTCAAGTATGCGCTGGGGCTGCAGGAGGACGTCCCCTTTTGGGAGAAGGACTTTGCACCAAGCGCGCGGCTTCCGTTCTTCCATACAGTACGGCATAGCGATCCGGACGTGAATTTGGAGGTGAGGAAGAAGCACGTCGTGCTGGAGCTGCCGCTGGGGGAGATGAGCCAGCAGCTGGGTGTGAGCGTGCCGCTTCTTGCAGAGAGCGCGTTTTGCCTTGCGGTTAGTTTGTATTGGAGTCAGATTGGGGGAAAGATAGAACCGGCGTTTTATGCAAAGACCGTCAGTCGTGAGTATTTCCGATTCTAATTTATGAAAGGACCGGCTAACGAGAGCGCAGGACGCTATGAGGAGGTCAAGAACATGTTCGACATCCGCGGGCTGCCCTTCCAGATGAACTCGGTCCTAACGCCCGTTGTGTCCGCTAATCACTCCTTGTGGACCTTCGTGAACTCATTCATGCGCAAGATGCGCGCCGTGGAGCACCTAGAGCAGTCGGTACGTGAACCCGATTGAACTGCCGTCTGTGTCGTAGATCATTGATATCTCTGCAGCTGGAACACGCGATGCCTCGTACCGCCATTGCGTGGTACTGGCGCCTCCAGCGACCGATCGCGGAATGGGACGAGCTGACGAGCCTCATCGATTCGGTCTGGCGCCCTGTGGCACCAGTGGAGATCTTCATGCGTCGCGTTGCGCCGAAGAAGATTATGGTCTATCAAATTCAAGAGGCGTGGTTTGGCGACAAGTTTAGGCAGAGGGGGTGCGAGATGGACCTTATCGAGATCGCGGCGAAGACGTTGGTGTTCTATGCCCAGGGCGGATTGGAGAGCAAGACGTACACGGACTTGAAAAGAGCCGTGTTTGGCATGAGAAAGTCAGTACTTGTGTCGCCAAACACAGAGGTCGTGCCGCTCATCGTCCTTTATAGCGAGGGGAGCATCCAAGCACGATTGTAGATTAGAGGCCTCGTCGAAATACTATAGATGATTGATTGTATGATTAGCAATGTAGAGGTTGGCGTGAAACCACTCTCGATTAAATTCACCAGGCTTGTATTACATGTGTCTTTGCTTCATTATGTTCTACAATCAGTTGGTGTGATATGTTTTCTACGAACTAACCAAACCATCAATACCGCGCCGGAAGATGGAAATGACTGAACGAACCCATTCCAGAACTTCGTCCGTCCCTTCACCCGTCATGGCCGAGATAGCTGCGACGCGACGCAGAAAGCGATTAGCAGAATATTATGATACCGCACAGGATGCCTCACCTTTATATCTACAGTCCTCCTTTTGGCGACTCGGAGCTCTTCGACGCCAAGTGCCTCCGATATTCGGTGCAGTTCCGCGGCTCCGGCCAAATCCATCCTGTTTGCTAGGATGAGAATCGGGTGCTCCTCCGATATCTCTGCCCACATCAGTCCCAGCTCCTCCTTCGCCTCCGCAAACCGCTCGGGCGCGCTGGCATCGACCGCGAAAATAAACCCGTGCCCGTTCCAGAAAACTGTTTCAAGTTTAGATGGAATGAATATTGGTTGATAAGACGTACAGCCTCCACAACGGCCGTATCTTGTCCGCGCCACCGAGTTCCCGGATAGTGACGCTATGTCGGCCGAACGGTATAGTTTCTATTGTACTGCCTGAAGGCTATCAGCCGCGTGGATGAGAAGAAAGTCGAGATAGCGCACCAATCGTGGTGGTAGTGGCCGGGAGAACGCCGCTAGGGAGCTCACGTCGCTTGAAGCGGTTTACCAGGCTAGTTTTACCCGCGTTGTCAAGGCCAATCATCACGATTTCTAGACCGCAGTCAGGACTTTATGGATATGTCGCTGGAAAGCATCTCACCGAAGCTCTTAGGGAGCACAGAGCCAACGACTCGGTCAGCGGCGGTGGCTGCTACACTGGAAATGTTTGAACCCATTGCTGCGCAAGAAGTTTTGGCGATTTCGCGAGGCAGGGAACTTTCAAGTCTCTCGTCCCATTCCAGTCGAGGCAAAACCGGCGAAGTGACGGTGCAGGACACGTCCCAAGGAGGCCGTTGATAGCATCAGGATCAACCAAATGCGGACACTCAACGCCGGCATTCAAAAATGGGAATTCACGTAATTTCACGAACAACTGGCAAATTTCGCATCCACGGGTGTTTATTCGCGGCATCAAAAGTAAGGACAGGGGCATTTGGTGATTTTTAAATCGCGGGGTGGAAACGACGGCTGAAACCATCTCAATCGACTTCAGCTATTCACGGAGCGCCTTGAGTGGATCGTCCAACAACGAGATATTTTTCTCAATGCTCTTCAGTCGAACCATATTCCACCATCAGCGCACAAGGTTTGACCTTCAGGCCGACAATAATAAGCATCAGCGCCGTCTAAGATTTACAGACCTGTCATAAATGCAGAATCCTTCGACGCAAGGAACGAACCACTCCAGCAATCGATTCGGAATTCCAAGCCCTCAAGGGCAGCTTGTCCTTTCATCTGAACGTCTGTGAGCATATATCGCTCGCGACCGCAGGACTCTTACAATTTCTTTACTTAAGTGTGGGGGAGCTTCGATCAATTTGCTGAACACTTCGTCCATTTC
>JARJCM010000771.1:0-22087 GCA_029233265.1 Mycena alexandri | reverse complement strand
TACCCCCCGCGACAGGGCGTGGAACAGGCTAGTAGGAAGCCATCGATGCGGTTGGTCCAGTCGTAAGTTTGGCTGTGTTATCGATGATCGAATCATTCGCGCCCGCGTAATTGCATGCCGAAAACGGGTGAAAACTACGGGGCAAAATGTAGCTTAGAAGTCGCACGGACAGGGTTGATGTGCTTTCTTCTCGTTCAGCTCGCCAGGGAAAAAACAGAAAGAAAAGTACATGGGTTTTTAGCATCGGGTCTGTCGCCAGTAGCCGCGATATTTTCCAGCCCTCAATTCCGGACTCTTTCGTGACGCCGGGCGGAGTCCGTTCCTTGCACTACTGGGGAGAACACGAAACAAAGGGTAAAATGAGAAACTTCCGGTAAACCTCCGCCTCTTTCTTGGTGCCTCAATTTCCGTATCTGGACCTATAACGTGATTGTTCGCGTTTCCTTCCTTTCCACGTATACACTCAGTTGTCTCCAGAATTTCCTGCCCCAGCAAATCAACCTGCAGTCAATAACCAGACACAGCTAAGCCTAGCGCCTAGTCTTTAGCCCGAAGAAAACGTCTGGTCGGTTTTGTCTCAGAGAAAGTCCACTACTCACCGCAGTAATTAAAAGCTCAACGAGTCGGAGCTACAGATGCAATGCTCTCCTTTGCGAGAGAAAGCCGTCGCGACAGATATTCCTCTGGCCAAGAATGCATTTTCTCGATTATTCTTGTTTGCTCATGGTTGTCTCCCCTTACGTGCGCGTCGAGGTCACATGCTCCAGGTTGCTTAGCGACTACCACCTCCCAGCGCGACACAGTCAACGATTTCCACCCAGTGTCTTAGCATGACCCGCCCTTGCTGGAAGTGCGGGGCGCCGGCTACCATCCCCCAGCTGGAATTTCCACAGACAAGGAATCATCTCTCGCTCTTTCTGACCTGTTGTCCAGCAACGAGGTCCCAGATGAAAAAATAACGCTTCAAATCGCGACATCGTCTCGAATGGACAAGCCCAAGTGGACGCTTTAGATATTCAGATAAATAGTTTTACGCGATCACACTCGCCCCAACTCATGCGCAGCCGCGACAAGATTGCGGAACGCGTCCGCCAACACAGGGCTATTATCTCTTCGGTTCGCCGCGTGCCACAGGAGCTGCTGTGCGAAATATTCGCCGCGGCGGTGTTACCCGACGAAGAAACCACAGCGAACGAAGGAAATATCGCGAACCCTCCGTGGCATCTCGGTCATATATGCCGCGCTTGGAGACACGCTGCACTGGGATACGCGCCTCTCTGGAGCTCCATCACAATTCCGTCTTCGACCCTCCCTGTTAGAAGCCGTATCCTGCTGCCCCCAAGTCAAAGCCCAACTCCATCGATCTGCAAATGCGCCTCTGGACATTATTTTGCGGGACATCCAACCGGACGTCAGCATCCCGCTGTTGGATCCTGTCTTTGCACATAGCAATCGTTGGCGTAGCCTGTGCTTGCATTTCGACCACCTGTATCCTCGCACGCCACTCAAATGGCTGCACCCCGTGGACATGCAGCTCGATCAGCTGGAAAAGCTTGAAATTGCTAAAGCCTATGATACCGAAATACCAGATATTTTCTCTGCGGCTGCGAGGTTGCGGCAAGTCATCCTCTGTGACTGGAGATTTGAAATTTATTCACCGTTTGTCACCATTCCGTGGCACCAAATCACCCATTATCGTGGGACATACGCCTGGACCCGGCAAATCCAGATTCTCGAGGCCGCTCCGAATCTCGTCGACTGTGTCTTGGGTTTCGAGAGCTTTGACGACTCGTCGTCAAATGATCTTGTGGTGATGAACCACCTCTGTCGCCTCCGCATAGAAAAACCCGGCTTCCTCATCCACCTCACTGCACCATCCCTTCGTACACTGCATTGTGTATACAATTCCGAATCCCTCCTGTCGCTGCTCCCTGCCTTCATCCTGCGCTCCTCCTGCTCCCTGCAGGAGCTGTCTTTAACGGACTGCGCCATCACCTCGGAGCTCATCATGGTCCTCCAATCGCTTCCGAACCTCACATCCCTGTTCCTCGAATCCGACGGAGATGTGATGGCTCAGCAGAAGCAGTCCGTCCTGTTCGAGGCGTTCACAATATCGGGGACGTCTCATGAATACCTCTGTCCCAACCTCACCTCCTTCGTGTACGGATTCCCGCTGCGGTTCCCTCACGAGCTTTTCTTTGCAATGTTGCGATCGCGAGTCGGAGAAAGTTCACCGAGTCCCAGTCCTCGATGGATGTTTCTTCGCCTATTTGATGCTCACGAGAACAGCGACATCTGTCCGCCTGAAATGGCAACACTGTTTGAGACGCTGCGGGCGACAGGGTGCGACGCGGCCTTTCTCGGCGAAGATGGAACCGACCGCTTGAAGGCGAAGGGCGTTGTATTTTGAGTATTCGAGGCGGCCCCATAACTTTATTTCCCTTTACCATCAGCACAATTAACGTAGCCCTCAAGATAAATAAATATGCTTCCACTCATCGAATATAGCTAAACGATATTACATTCTGAAGCATTCAACGTGGGTCTCCAAACTGAACGTTCATTATTTCCGCCTAAATCGAAGTGCTTCAGACAGGTTTTAGCGTGGCATTCGGTTTCAAACTGGGTTTGTGCGATTCGTTGTCCTGGCAGCTAGAAGTGACGTCACTTGGATATCCCGGGATTACCCGAGTTTTGTTCCTCGATTCAACTCAAGTCCGCTTCCGAACGCTATCGTCTCCGGCTCATTCCCAATCCCCACCCACGGCAGCCAGCACAGCTCAACTCAGCACAGCTCAACTCATTGAAGTAATACCGCGATCAGGCGCGATAAGCTCGACCTCAACAACTTGCTTTTCCCGGTTTAGACTGTACCTGGACCACATGCTCTTGTCACTGACATCACCATGACCGCCTTTCCTCCACGCGATAACACCCAGATCGGAGCCTGCTGCCAGGTATAAAGGGCGGGCTCGTCCATGTCCGTCCATCAAACAACATGACTGAAGCTTCCACCTCCCACCCCGCTACCACCAACGTATGCAACCGTGCCAGTCATTCCTAGTCCTAGGCTAACACTTTTGCTCTCAAGGCCTCCGTAAACCCCACCCCGGGTGTTGCGCCCCAACAATCGGCGGCGACCTCTCCTGACCAGCAACCCTCGACCGAGGTACGTGTTTACGCCTTCCTTTGTTTGACTCATCGTCTCATCCTCAAACAGCCCCCGGTCGAAGAGCACAAGAAACACGGTATCGGCGCACTCGTCGACAAGATCGTGCACCCGCACGGGCATAGTCACAGCCATTCCAAAGACGGTACCCCCGGGCCATGCCGACGACGCGCCCTCTGTCCCAGTTGCTGTACCCACCGCCCCGAGTGATGGCGTTGGACCCGGGCCTGTTCATCTCGCTCCGGGCGGGAGCGGTGTTGGCGGGATCATGTAGTGCCTGAGTCAATCTTTCCTTGTCGATCGTCTGTTGGATTGCTGTGGGGTCTTCGCATTGAACTGTATGTACAACCAGAAATACCTTTAAAAAAACCAATAAATAATGCCTAGTGTGCGGTTGTGAACTATTGTGCTATCTGCTTCAGAGATACGATATAACGCGGTTTACTGCGTCGTTTCACACGGTGATGAACTAAAACGACATTACTATAAGTCATGATCATACAAAGTCCCAAGCTCCACTGTGCAAGAGAGAGAGAGAGTAGAAGCAGCCTGCGCGCCCAAGAGCCCGAAGTTCACTCAAAGAACAACGACCAGAATCCTCGCTGACATCCGTTCAATGGAATATTCCGTAGGTCAACTTCACCATCCGCCTCGAGTCCATGCCAAGCGCAAAATGTGCCGGTGCTGTCCTGGATGTATCCCGGTCTGCAACTGCGCACGATGCAAGTCCCACACTCGCACGCGGCCTCCGCCACGCCCGCGATTTTGGTGCAGTCTTGCCCTCCCTCCTCTCCCTTGGCAGGAAATCGGCACCCTCCACCTGCGATGATACGCCCATATTTAATTTACTTCGATGAATTGCAATGAACGCGGCTGGAGTAATGGTACTCACAACTCCGGAAGTCGACGTCGGTGTCGATGCATTCGAAGGTGGGCATGCTGAATACGCCATCGTTTGCGTCCTGCCTATGCCGCGCACACGCGACGGTCGACCCCGGACACTGGAGTGTCGGAATCCCCGTCTGCTGAGTGGCGCTGGATCCAGCGGTGGGCAGTGGCTTCAGAACATCCAACCCGCGGGTAACGAGACGGTTTTTTTCTGCTGAGTGCGGGCGACGGGACGAAGAAGAGCGCAATGACGATCGTGGTAGTTGAACCAAAGTGCATCTCGGGAGTTGGCTGGAAGCTCTCCGTGAAGTCAAAATCAGCGGCCTTTTATTGCGACGAAAGTCTAATTGTGAGTGAGCGCCAAGACGGAATCTGTCGCGGTGATTTGACCCAAATGGACCTTATATTCCGCCAAGAATATTCGTCGCAAACGCTCAGTCGGCGTGTTCTTCGTCCGGATAAGGTCACCAGAGGACGCAGCGGGGTTCCAGCCTCAGAGCCAGAGGTATGCATATTTTCCTTCTCACGTATTGGTCAAGGAGACCCTAGCACACTTACAACCTTTCCCCAAGTGCATTCCCCGCTTTAATTGTTTCTCGATCCGGACATACGAACTACACACCTCGCCCATGACAGTCCGGTGTTAGTGCAACAGATTTTGCCCGATGAATTGAGTTACTTGACACCTCTCTTATCGCATTTGAACCAAAGCGGGATTCAGACGCGACCACGTGCCACGGGCTTTGGCTTGAATTAGGTTTAGGTTTCAACATAAAGTCTTCAAGACCTCCGGAGCCGTCGCGTCCAGCGCCTTGGCAACGACTTTATGCGCGACGCGGCCTTTCCTAGTTAGGAAACACCGGTAATTTGCTCTCTCTTTCACTCCGAATCCAAAGCTAATTATAATTAAGCAAGCTTGCGGCTTCTCATCCAATTGGCGAAGAAGATACATGAATGTGTAGTCCAGACGCGGTTTCAATTTCAGGCAGTGTTCGAATTCCTTGTTCAAGGGATGAGTGCGCCAGTGAAATGAACAAATATATACGATGGTGATAAGGTAGGCAAAAACAAGTGAGTGTGTGAGTTAATACAACAATGGGTGAAAGAATTCCGCAAACAGTCCATGATCCGTATCAAGTTCGTGTGTAAGTATGCGTCCGTCAGCCGGTCTACAGTAGTTAGTCGTCATGGAAAAAATCACCCGCCTCGTAAAAGCCAGCGGAATCGCCTCGGGCGGCTGCAGCGTAATGCCCCCCGCCTTGCGTCCCTTCATCACCCCCCGGGCCCACTCGTCTGTGCATCCGTCGGCGTACGCCAGCCCAACACGATGATGGCGCAAAAGTGTGAACACGACCACCACGAACTCGACGCTGGCAAACTTCTTGCCAGAGCACGCGCGTGAGCCTTCGGAGAAGGGGAGGAAGGTGCCCGGCGCGGGTTTGAGTATGCCTTGGGACGTCGCGCCGGATGAGATGAACGACAACGCGGGCGAGGGCGGGGCGGAGGAAATGCGGCGTGTGGGGCGTAGGCGGGAGCTCGAGCGTATCCGAGCACAGCCTTTCTTTCTCCTTTTCGTTAATAATGTTGTTGAATTGCCTCTGCTTCTCGATGTCATCGGCGTTGAATCGCATGGCTGCCAAGGGGGAAGAGGGCGGCGTAGGTAAGGAGAACGTCGGCCGCTCCCACGACGGGCTCGGGAGCGGCGTCCCCACGCGACTCGCCGGCGGCGTGAAGCCAGGGCTCTCCCCACCGGGCACCATCCACCGCGATGGGTCCCACACTTTCGCGTCCTCGCCCCAGACCTTGGGGTTGAAGTGAATCCCACAGCCGTTGACGGAGATACGCGTGCCCTGGGGGATCACATATGAATTGCCGTCGAACGCGATGGTTTGATCAGATGTGGTCCATTTGTTCGTCATGCCTGTTGGGGTGTAGACACGCGTGGTTTCGTACTTGGGAAGCACAATCATAAGCGACGCATGGACGGAGCAATTATATTCGGTACTCACCATGGTGGCGAAGGCCCATCTCGCGCGCGAAAAGTCCTTGTCGTAATCGAGCTCGGTCCGCCCTTCGCTCAGAGCTCGGTCGTAAATAGAATCAATTTCCTTCAAGAGCAGGTCCTGGATGTCAGGATGCAAGGCCAGACACAGGAGAGCATAGTGCAAGGTGTTGGCCGTCGTCTCATGGCCTTGGAGATATGTCAGACGCAGGTAGAGGGGGAAACGGTCGAACTCACCGGCAAAAAGCATAATGAACATATTGCCCATCACCTCGGACTCGCTCATAGCGCGACCGAGTTTCTCGTCCTCCTCAACCTGCGCACGGAGGAGCGCGGTGATCAAGTTCTCTTCACCAGGGGACGCAGGTTTCTCGCGTTCTCGGTCGAGCATACCCTGCATATACCCCCCGAAAGCTGTATACGCCTGCCAGGCCCTTCCCCACGCCGAGTCCTTCCGCGCAACCCGCAGCGCCGAATGCGGGGTTAAGAAAATCGGCATAAGATGCGCCGTGACCTGCTCCATCGACTCTGAATACGAAAGGTCGGTCTGAACGGCGCAGGGCGGGTTCTGGGACCAGGTCAGGGGCGTCCCGTACGCGGATCCGGTGATGACGTTCAACCCGAGCCTGAACAGATCAGCTCCGATGCTATTGGCGCGGAGAGGCGTGTCAGGCGAGGACGCCGATGCCGACGTCCAGGACTGCATCATGAACTTGGTCTGTCGCATCCCCTCCCGCCACACGTCCGCGTGAATGCGTTCGCTGAATACTGGGCCCGTCACACGTCGGTGGAACCGCCAGACGTCGCCGTCGCTGTTGATCACATTCCTTCCGTAGATGTTGATGATGGCTGCGATGGAACCATGTCAGTTAATATGAATTCGGCCGGTCCCGAGAGAAGCGCTCTTACCTCCTGTGGGGTATAGTTAGCGCACCGTCGGGTGTGTATAATTATCATAAAAGGTATATTCGCACCTGTGTTCGGTGGCTTAGAGAACGCCGACCGTTTCCCATTGACGGTCATGGCCACCTTGGGGTCGGCGACAATCATGGTGAGTCCCATGGGAGAGACAGTCAAGAATACGTCGCCCATCTCCTCGTGGAGCTCGTACCCGTCCGGTCTCCCCATATTGAGCAGCTTGTGCAACTTGGTGCCCGGTTCCATCAAGCCGAGCTTTTTGAGGACTTGAAAGGCAAAGAACGAGAAGAGTCCAGGAGGAAATGGGATGACTTTGAAGGGGAGCCCCGTCGTCCGAGCCGTGTGTAAGTGACGGTACAAGGCGATCCCAGGCCGACAGATTTGAAAGAGTCCATATGCGCAGACGGTCAAGATAATCCCGTAGATGAAAGAGAGCATGGTAAAAGAGAGTGAATTAAAGGAGCGACAAGGGGATTATAAGGGAGGAGGGCCTAGGAGAGGGGCAGAGACAAGGGGCTCGATAGACAACGGAAAAGATCATCGGAAGATCTTAAGAATGATCGGAGTGTGATGAAACTAGCCGCTGCCATGCAAATCTTCCATGCTTTCCTCATCTTTCACGCTTACTTGAGCACATAGCAGGAGGTATTTTGAATTGCCGGCAGTGAGGTGGCATTGCTGCGGTATCAGGCAAAAATAATGAAACAAGGAGCTTGCTTTTATTAGACCAGTCCCGAGTCCGACAACGCGGCAAATGCGGCAAGTGGAGCGTTTGATCTGACATTCTGCCCGGATAAGATAAGATAATTGAGACAAGCCCCTATTTCATTGAGCAGTCGTGGAATCGGACCTGGTTTAATATTGATTCCTTTATTCTTTTCTCCGCGAATTCCTTGCCGTGGCGGGGATTATTAACCGCCGAACCTCGTTTCCAAGGACCCGAATGGGTGGGACCACTGAGTCTGTTTTTCGCCCTTGCACCGGTGTCAAGAGGGACGGATTCTCATGAGGATAAACATGTGTCCCTTTTTTGTTTCCGCACTACAGGGGGTCCCTTTCGAGAGTAATGAAATCACTAGAGTCCGACAGATCAATAATTTGATATTAATTTTGTTCGTCAGCTTCTGCTTACCTAGCTATAGATTCACAACAAACGAGGTACGAGTTTGCAGTTGAAGTGTCTGTTCATATGAGACTACTATACGTTCTGTTCCGGATTTAAGAGATTCTTCCGTACTTAGGACGTTGTCGAAGACAGGGATTGAAATACCTTCACCGGACATATCCGGTACGCGAACGGTATTCGCGTTCGAGACCTGGACCTAAAATCGGCAGTGGGTACCAGGAACTTGGAATTGATAAAGAATCCATGGCGAACTAGAACGTTCGTCAGCGGGACACGATGATGGGTCCTGGAAAGACACACATTGACACAATTAATATAAAGTTGACATCGACGTATACAATGCAAGCTCCGAAGAGAGCCCTCCCTCGGTTTCGAGACGCAGTTTCTCCCTCAGAACTTGAAGGTCGGGAATTCGAGGTGCGCCACGCGGGGAGAGGTATGTCCCAGAAAATCAGAGCTCTGAATCCCAAGGCAGAAGTGACGAATAGCTTAGTTCCTTGGATATAGGAGAGGTTGGCGTGCTCGACGGAAAAGGTTTTCATTTATTTTCCGCATTCGGCGTGTTTGAGTTCAAGTTCGATTAGTGCGTCTCGAAGTTGCTATCGAGATAGTGTATCGAGCGGCTCTCCATTTGAAAGAAGGAGAGGTTGCATTTCCACTTCTCGTCTTCGAGGCATGGAATGGAACCAAAGACTTTCTGCAACTGCAGCTCGTGAATGCCGTGCCACGGCAAACCTACAGGAAAAGTTCAAGTCGAGGCCGTTAAGTAATACTAAATGAGCGCGTGCCGCAAGGAGTCTGAGATGGTCGGCAACATCGAACAATCTGCGAGCCTCAAGAGTAAATCGTGGGGACCCCCATCGGATTTAAACATGATCGTTAACGCCAACGTGAGAGTGGTGGTGACTTCAGAAAAGATTTGGATCGTGATGGATGAGATAGGCCGGTACGTACAGGTTGACTCAAGAGAACAGAGTGTGTGGTAATCTTTGTGGAGGCTGGCCACTGGCGGAATGATTGAGGATGAAAACAGATGAGGCCTCGTCTTTTCACTGTAGTTGAAAGCCTAAGTTCAAATGTTGATCCATTTTTCCCCCACACCTTAATATAATATCGACCCCACCAAGCACAAAAAAGGAGTACACATCAATGGCATTGGTTATCAAAGTTAAACGACATGTACACCGACTCAGCGAGGACAAAGTTCGACGGAAATCTAACGAAAATGGTAAAGTCTCACTCAGGTTCATAAGGTTTTTTTGTGCTGACTCGCGGATTCCGACTCATCGGAAGGGCAACCGGCCTCTTGGGAATACTTATTGTAAGTAACGTAACTTCAACTTCATTTTATTTACTCCGTCGGCACGGGCCGCAACTCTGACTCAGCACAGCGATGTCACTGGACTGAGAACAAGTTGATATAAGGCTCGAAGGTGGGTATCTAGCAAATAAAATTCTCTCGAGGTTTCAACTTCAACACAACATGACCACGACCACCAAATCTGCTCTTCCTGTCATTTTGGTGCGTCTTTTCAGCGGATCCAACACGATTCCTGTTCTAATATGATTTGAACAGGGAACCCTAGCGGTCGGTGCACCCGAGTATGCAGCGCAGGGAGCGCGGGTAAACAATGTGAAAGACCTTGAGGCCATTATAGAGATTTTCCTCAAGCACGGGCATCACAAGGTATGCGAGGATTAATTAATCCCTCTTTCTTAAATCCAAAACCACCCTCAGATCGACACAGCGCGCGTTTATGGTCTGGGAACGGCCGAAAAGCTCATTGGGGCCATCAATTGGCAGCAGAAGGGCATCCTGATCGACACAAAGCTACTCCCCGCGCATCCGGTGCGTATGCTTAACCTTTTGCCCTCCACAGACTCACTCACGCTTACTCAACAACAGCTGATGCCGGAGGTCACCGGGGCGCATACATTTGAGGTTTCATTTATGTATTTCTGTCCCTCATGCCATGGACTTACAACTCGACCGCAGAGCCTGCGCAAGTTCCTACTGGTCTCGCTCAAAGCGCTCAACACCGAGTACGCATTAATCAAGACTCCCAATCCGACCGATTATTGATTCTGGTTTTGCTCAACAGTAAGATTGACATTTGGTACCTCCACGGACCAGACCGTTCGGTGCCATTTGAGGTAACGCTCAAGGCCATCGATGACCTCTACCGGGAGGGACACTTCATGCGTTTTGGAATTAGCAACTACATGGCGTTCGTTACTCCCATTTTCAGACCTCGCCACACTTACCCGCTCTTCCACAGTTCGGAAGTGGCGGAGATGGTGGTCACTTGCAAGGAACGTGGATACGTGCAGCCGAGCGTGTTTCAGGGAATCTATAATGCGATCCACCGCCTCGTCGAGCCAGAGCTTTTCCACACGTTGCGCAAGTTCAATATCGCGTTCTATGGTTTCAATCCGCGTGCGTCCACACCAACTGATCCGTGCTTTTCGTCGTTTCCCTCCTTTGACATAAGTTTGAAGTCGCCGGAGGCTTCTTCACCGACCGCTATAGCTCAGCCGATGCCAACGCCGAGCCAGGGTCGCGGTACGACCCCGACACCCTCCTAGGGAAGGTACGAATTTGAAAGCACCGTTGTCGGTCTTGTATATGTTTCTCATTGGCGCCAGAGTTACCGCAGCAGGTGGGTGACTCTCCTGCTACATCTCATGCCCCTCCAATTTCTGCAGGTTCTGGAAGCCTGAGTTCTTTGCGGCGCTTGCCGAAGTCCGCACCGTCGCGACTGCGCATGGACTGACCATGCAGGAGATCGCAATGCGTTGGGTGTCCCACCACTCGTTGATGCGCCGGGAGGCAGGGGATGCCGTTATCATCGGCGGGTCGAGTGTAAAGCACATCGAAGAGGTGTGGTAGTTTCCTTGCTCCTTGCTTACAAGTTCTAAACCATCGTCGCAGAACCTCATCGATCTGGAGAAAGGTCCCTTGCGTGCGTGCTTCCCACTATGCCCAGTTCACTACCCTGACATCTTTGTCTCCCATGTCAATGCAGCTGAAGAAGTGGTGACGGCTCTGGACGCGGCATGGGCGGCCGTGAAAGGGTATTCGAGTGACTATCACTCCCCGATCGGGTGGAGCGCGAGGGAGGCACTTAAACAAACCTGAACAACAAGTAGAGGGTCCAGTTGCTGGCGGACCGTAATAAATTTGTCTCTCTCTACGATTACGATGCTATCCTGTTTATTGACTCGTTCAACGTTCATCTTTCAGATCATGATCCGAGTCGGTATTTAAGAACATCCCCGAGATGCCCGAGTCCCCCCAAAAATAAAAAAAAGCCCTTACAACTAAGTATGTCAACCAGTTTTACGCCTTTGGCTACGTTACCTTCTTTCAAAAACGGGAATATCCACGTTTGACGCCTCAGTGTCTTCAGCACTTGCGACTTGAAAACACGCTACCCGCCCTCGAAGACCTCCGGACCATCCAACCACTGGCACCGATTTGGCGTCGTTATTTTTCCGATCCTCCCCTAATTATTCAAGTCTTTACAATCGCTCGGCCCCATCGAAAATACGCGGCGACACAATTTGACGGATGAATCAAAACACATCTTGAACTTTGGGGCCTAAAGCGGCGGGATGATACGGGCCGCAAGGGCCGCTTATGTTCGCCAAAGCCGCGTCATCACTGATCACATCAATTGCTGCTCTTCCCGAACCGACTCAGTCGAGGGCGTCAATGGCAGATGGTAAACTTGAGGTCCCAGGGACCTTCCAGCGCAATCGGCCACGCAGGACTACGAGATTTAATCTTGTGATACTCGTCCTCGTCGGTGTGCTTATCTTCCAGCTCGCACCCAAGGTATTTTTCGTTACTTGCGTTTCGCGTACTGATTTCGGTTGATAGCTCGTCTCCGACCCAAAGCCGCACTTGCAGTCTGATAACTCATTCAAGGAGCGTACGGAAGATGTGCGGTTTGACAATCACAGCCTCATTCTCAAAGGGCAGCGAATATTCCTCCAGTGCGTCGGTTTGCATGCTCCTCGGAAACCTCACGCTCACTGCGACAATATAGCTCCGGAGAATTCCACACCTGGCGCCTCCCTGTGCCCTCCCTCTGGCCCGACATCCTCGAAAAAACAAAAGCCGCTGGCCTCAACGCGATCAGTATCTATACGCATATGGGCCTCATCAACCCGTCTCGCGGCGTCGTCGACTTTGACGGGTTCCGCGCCTTGAAGCCGCTCTATGAGGCCGCTATGGCTGCGGGTATTTGGGTTGTTGTTCGTCCCGGTTTGTTTCTCTCTTACTATTTCGTAAGACGGTTGATTGACCCCACACAGGCCCGGTAAATAAATCCTCTTCTCGTCGCCGTATCTCGTATCCCTCGACGCTCAATTCACGCCCAGTATATAAACGCGGAAACCTCCGCCGGTGGCATTGCGCACTGGGTCACCGCTGAAGTCGCTGGTCGCCTGCGCACGAACGACTCAGACTGGACCGCCGCGTGGCAGGATTATATCCAGGGCATCATCAAGGAGACGGCACCATATCAGATTCACGTCGGGGGACCAGTTATCGGTTGGTCTTTTCCCCCCCTTCGACGCGGATATATCAACGACGCTGATTTTTCTTCGTCCATCGCAGCAATTCAACTCGGTGCGTCCACCCTTTGAGAAAGCTTAAGCCTTTGACGTGGCATCACACCATTTCAGATAACGAGTACACACAGGATGCGCCTGGCCACGGGGAGTATTACGAGGAGCTCAAGGCCGTGTTCCACGCGTCGGATATCGTCGTACCGCTGACGTACAACGACCCCAACCCAGGCGCAAATTTCATTAATGGGACGGCACGTCGAATCTCATTATTCCTTCCTAAGTAATTGTATATATAAATATAAACTCAGGGCGCGGTAGATCTATACGGGTCAGTCTCAACCACCAAACCACCTTGCTGCACATTATTCCTCTTAATGACTTGGACCTTTTCGTTTTTGACGCAGAATGGACTCATACCCCCAACGCTTCGACTGCTCGCACCCGTCTGTGTGGCGGCCTGTAGTGACCACTTACCATGAGTATCACGCCAAAGTGAATCCGAGTCAGCCGTGGTATATTCCTGGTCAGTGTTGGTTCTGTTACGATTCTGACATCCTATCGACCCACGATTGACTGACTTTCGTAGAATTCCAAGCAGGCTCGTACGATGCATGGGGGCCTAGTGCGCCAGGTATGTTTTTCCCTTTCCCTTTATACACCATTGACCTAGCCCTTGATGATCTAACCGGATGCAGGTTACGCTCCCTGCGCCGAACTCACGGGCCCTGACTTCCAGTCCGTCTTCAATCTACAGCTGTGGGCGAGCAATGCAAAAATGATCAATTATTACATGCTTTACGGGTGGGTTTGGATCTTCGCATCATATTTATAATTTCTTGGGGGAGAATTGGGAACTGAGGATTGATTGGATGCAGGGGCACTTCGTGGGGAGCGATTCCATTTCCGTGAGTCTTAATTCCTTTCCTTGGCAGAGAAGGGACTAGCTGATTGTTGTGGTAGAGGGGTACCGTTCATCTCTTAGCTGGCTGTTGGGAATTTTACTGATTTGAGTCAGGTATACACTTCGTACGGTGCGTAGTCTCTACTCGTTCTTCCTTCGCCTCTTGCAAGTGGATCTATTAATGAATGAACACTCCCAGACTATGGCGCCCCGGTGCGTAGTCCTCGCTCAGTCTTCGTCGCCTTACTGCACGTGGACTAATAAAAAATCCATGAACACTCGCAGATTTCCGAATCACGGGCGCTCACGCCCAAGTACGACGAGCTGAAGCTGCAGGGCCTCTTCGTCCGCTCGTCGCCCGACTTTGCCAAGACCGACTGGGTGGGCGATTCGAGGACGAGCAAGCGCCTCGCAGCGGCGAGCTCCAATCCCGACGTCTTCGTCACGCTGCTGCAAAATCCCGATTCTGGGGCCGCGTTTTATATTGTGAGGCAGAATGACTCGACATCGACGTGTGTTCTGTCTCTTAACAAGGAAAGGATACATGTACTCACGTGCCCCATAGTGCAAAGGTAGACTTCAGTCTCACTGTCGACACACGGAAAGGACAGTTGCAGCTCCCGCTCGTCGCATCCAGCATCACCTTCGGAGGGCGGCAGTCCAAGGCGATCGTCGTGGATTACACGTTCGGGGCGAGCTCGATCGTTACGTACTCGACCGCGGCGGTCTTCTTCGCAGGGGTGATTGACGGCCGGGACGTACTGTTTTTGCATGGGCCTAGCGAACAGGCGCATGAAGTTGCCCTCCATCTCACCGGGACGCCCAACCCGTGGTTCGATCCGCCACATGCATCGGCGGCGCACACCACCGCGGGAACCGTGATCTCCTTCCTCCCCGGCGTGGAGGGTCTGGTGATTGTATACGACTCCGACACCCAGCTCGTCTTTTTCGCCGACTCGCACACCGCGGCGACATTCTGGGTGCCCGCGCTCGCTGGCGTTGCTGAGGACCCATTCCGGAACTTCTGGGGCATAGGCACGAACTCGTCGGTGCTTGTGGGCGGGCCGTACCTCGTGCGCGGCGCGGCGCTCGAGGCTGGTGGGCGGCGCCTTGCGCTGCGGGGCGATCTGCGAGAGGAAGTGAGGCTGACGGTCGTCGTCCCGCGGGGCGTGCGCGCCATTACGTGGAATGGGTTGGATATTGGCGGCGGGGACCTCGCTGATGTCGATAGCAGTGTCCGCACGTTTGACCTTGGACCGCGTGCGGCGCTCACGAGCGTGCGCGTTCCTGAGCTCGCGGGGGTGGCGGTATCGAGATAGCTTGCCTGAAATTGGGGAGGCGTTCGACGATGCGGGGTGGATTACAGTGGATCACACGGAGACGAATGTACCCGAGAAGATGTGGTATGGCGATGGGCGCGTTTTGTATGGGTGCGACTATGGGTTGTGCGTCTTTCATTCTTCTTTGACCTGCTTTCGAATCTCTCACCTTGTGTTCAGTTGTGAGAACATTGTTCTCTGGCGCGGACACTTCAACGCTACCGGCGCGGAGAAGAGTGTCAACTTATCAATTAATGGAGGGGAAGGTATTTATTGTCGTCCGCCGCCTCCATTGAATTCCTCATCAGTCTTTAGCTTTCGCCGCGAGTGTATGGCTCAATGACGTGTTTCTGAATACGTCTTACGGCAAGTCAGTGCTTGCCGCGCGAGTCTATGAACAATAACTCATTCATTCATTCTACAGCTCGACGAACAACATGAACATCATCGAAGAGACGGACGACAAGTTCATTTTCCCAGACGGTGCTCTGAAACTGGGCGATAATGTCATCACCATCGTCCAGGTTTGTTATTTCTTTTGTTGAGCCGTGGCCGTGCCAGTTGACGATTCTAGGATAACATGGGTCTGAACGAGACAGAGGGTGGTTAGTGCCAAACTCTTTGAGGAAATTTTCAAATCGGATTCTAACATCACGAAGACGACGCGGAGTCGTCCAAGAACCCGCGCGGTATACGTGGGTTTGCGCTTGACATTGGCAACTTTTCCGACTGGAAGGTTCAGGGCAAGGTTGGCGGCTACACTGGGTCAGTTCCAGCGACACTACGCTGTATAAGCTGAGCTCATTCCACTCAGCTTTCCCGACAAAACCCGGGGTGTGTTTAACGAGGGCGGCCTCTTCGGCGAGCGCTGTGGATGGCATCTCCCAGGCTTTAATACCTCTGCGTGGAAGGGGCGTGAGCTGTCCGATGGTCTACCAGAGGCCGCGGCGGGTGTGGGATTCTTCGTCACAACATTCGACCTCAACGTCGAGGAATTCCTAGACGTTCACATGTCGTTCACGTTCGAGGAGCCTTTCGGGTCCACCTATCGCGCATTTTTATTTGTCAATGGGTGGATGATGGGCAAGCGGGTCGCGAATCTGGGGTCCGAGTGGGTATTTTATTTCACTGAATCGTGGCTGACTTCTGTCGTTGCAGGCCACAGGCAAAGTTTCCCGTCCCACAGGGAATACTAGATTACCGTGGAGAGAAGTACGGGCCATTTACCTGTTAGTTCAATTTATTTAAAGCAGGTATTTTTGGCAGTACGGTTGCGGTGGCTCTTTGGTCCATGGAACCGGAGGCGGTCTCTCCGATACTCCGACTGGTCGTGGACGAGGTGTGCGATAGCGCGCTCGGAGAGGTGTCAACTGACAACCCCCGCTGGTCGAGCGAGGGAAGAGAGACATGTTCGTTCAGCCCTACTGCTCATGCGGCCCTGAATTAATATCTTTGCTTACAGAATATCGGCGTTGTCTGAGATGTCAGCACTTGGGCGGGTTGTAATGGTTTACCACGGAATGAGTGTTAGTTTTCGATATTTTGTTCATTCAGCACTAGTCCGTTTGGGAGAGAGATGTGCAGAAGATCCTCCCTTTGCCAATCACGGCGTGAGCAAAGCGTAAATAGATAGAGTATGTTCAACGTTGGTCTTCGCGAAGCTCTGGGAAGGTTTGTCGAAGACAACGTCTCGGAGTCGGATGATACTGATGAGAACTGCGTGCAAACCCGGTCGGTGCATATGATTGCAAGACAAGACAATGTGTACACGATTCGTCGATTTGTCGCGAGCTTCAATTCCGAGGTATCTTGCTCAATTCAATCCGGGTGAGAACGATGCTGCGTCGGTAAGCAAGTACTCCGAGTAGTCAGATGAAGTAAGTAAGCAGACGGAGTTTGAGTACTTTGGGGAGTTGCATCTGACGGCGAAAGCGGCGGAAGACGTCGTTGGAAAGTAGCGAAAGGACTGGGGTTCGGGAGACCGCGAAATTCACGTTGCATATTGCCCAGACCACTGATGGACTGTAAGAGGGCCCAGAGAGTATGAGGGTTCCACATGTATTTAGTACCAGCCTTCCAGGTTTCTTGTACATTCTTGAGAGCAAGCGCAGCGAATCTTTCCAGCCCTCAATTCCGGACTCTTGCGTGACGCCGGGCGGAGTCCGTTCCTTGTACTACTGGGGAGGAACACGAAACAATGAAATGAGAAACTTCCGGTAAAATGGGAAACCTCCGCCTCTTTCTTGGTGCCTCAATTTCCGTATCGGGACCTATAACGCGATTGTTCGCGTTTCCTTCCTTTCCACGTATACACCCAGTTGTGTCCAGAATTTCATGACCCAGCAAATCAACCTGTAGTCAATAATCAGACGCAGCTAAGCCTGGCGCCTAGTCTTTAGCCCGAAGAAAATGTCTGCTCGGTTTTTTCTCAGGGAAAATCCACCACTCACCGCGGTAATTCAAATCTCAACAACTCGGAGCTAAAGAGCGAGAGAAAACCGTCGCGACAGATATTCCTCTGGCGAAGAATGCATTTTCTCGATTATTCTTGTTTGCTCATGCTTGTATCCCCTTACGTGCGCGTCGAGGTCACATGCTCCAGGTTGCTTAGCGACTACCACCTCCCAGCGCAACACAGTCAACGATTTCCTCCCAGCGTCTTAACATGACCCGCCCTTGCTGGAAGTGCGGGGCGCCGGCTACCATCCCCCAGCTGGAATTTCCACAGACAACGGAATCATCTCTCGCTTTTTCTGACCTGTTGTCCAGCAACGAGGTCCCAGATGAAAAAATAACGCTTGAAATTCGCGACATCGTCTCGAATGGACAAGCCCAAGTGGACGCTTTAGATATTCAGATAAATAGTTTAGCGATCACACTCGCCCAACTCATGCGCAGCCGCGACAAGATTGCGGAACACGTCCGCCAGCACAGGGCTATTATCTCTTCGGTTCGCCGCGTGCCACCGGAGCTGCTGTGCGAAATATTCGCCGCGGCGGTGTTGCCCGACTAAGAAACCACAGCGAACGAAGGGAATATTGCGAACCCTCCGTGGCATCTCGGTCATATATGCCGCGCTTGGAGACACGCTGCACTGGGATACGCGGCTCTCTGGAGCTCCATCACAATTCCGTCTTCGACCCTCCCTGTTAAAAGCTGTATCCTGCTGCCCCAAGTCGAAGCCCAACTCCATCGATCTGCAAATGCGCCTCTGGACGTTATTTTGCGGGGACATTCAACCGGACGTCAGCATCCCGCTGTTGGATCCTGTCTTCGCACATTGCAATCGTTGGCGTAGCCTGTGCTTGCATTTCAACAACCTGTCTCGTTGCGTGCCACTCGAATGGCTGCACCCCGTGGACATGCAGCTTGATCAGCTGGAAAAGCTCGAAATTGCTAATGCCGACGATACCGAAATACCGGATATTTTCTCTGCGGCTGCGAGGGTTGCGGCAAGTCATCCTCTGTGACTGGAGATTTGAATTTTATTCGCTGTTTGTCACCATTCCGTGGCACCAAATCACCCATTATCGCGGGGCGTACACATGGACCCGGCAAATCCAGATTCTCGAGGCCGCTCCGAATCTCGTCGACCCCTGTGTCTTGGGTTTCAAGAGCTCTGACGACTCGTCAAATAATCTTGTGGTGATGAACCACCTCCATCGCCTCCGCATAGCAAGACCCGGCTTCCTCGTCCCCCTCACTGCACCATCCCTTCATACACTGCATTGTGTATGGGAATCTGAATCCATCCACTCGCTGCTCCCTGCCTTCATCCTGCACTCCTCCTGCTCCCTGCAGGAGCTGTCTTCAATGCACTGCACCATCACCTCAGAGCTCATCATGGTCCTCCAATCGCTTCCGAGCCTCACATCCCTGTTGCTCGAATCCGACCGCAATGTGACGGGTCAGCAGGAGCGGGCCACCCTGTTCGAAGCGTTCACGATATCGGGGACATCTGATGAACACCTCTGTCCCAACCTCACCTCCTTCGTGTACGGATTCCCGCGCTGGCTCCCTCACGAGCTCCATTGACGAGCTTTTCTTTGCAATGTTGTGGATCGCGAGTCGGAAGAAAGTTCACTGTGTGGAAATAAGCCCATCAGACCAACAGAACTAGCAACGACGGGGAATTTTGCTGTAATCCGGTAATGTACACAGGACAAAGTACACTACTTTTATACTACAATATCCAATATAAACATATCTAGTGTAAGTAGGTATGAACCTCAATCCGTCATAAGTTGCAATTACAAGCATAGTAATAAGGATACTAATTCGACAGATATTGCGCCGGGAACATACCTGGAGTTTGCCATAACTCCATATTCCAACACACTGAGTCCCAGTCCTCGATTGACGTTTCTTCGTCTATTCATTGCTGACGCAGGCAGCGACATTTGTTCGCCTGAAATGGCAACACTGTTTGAGACGCTGCGGGCGAGAGGGTGCGATGCGGCCTTTCTCAGCAAGGATGGAACTGACCGCTTGATGGCGAAGGGCGTTGTATTTTGAGCGTATTCGAGGCGGCCCCAGTAACTTTATTTCCCTTTATTTCCCTTTACCATCAGCACAATTAACGAAGCTCTCACGATAAATAAATGTGCTTTCCATAAGGTCCGTTTCTTTTGATTTTGTTCCGTTGTTCATTCATTCATTCATAATTCATATTTGAGTGCGCGTGGGGTCGGTACAGTTAAGTCTCTAGCTATCGCGGATGGCGGACGTAGGGTGGAATAGGATCGTCGGGAGGGTTAAGTGCAGTAATATGTCGCTGTAAGGGTGGGGTTGGTGGTTATATTATAATTTGAGGTGTTTAAGGGTACACAGTAATCATGAGAGAGGTAAAGGTCGTCGCTTTGGGCGAGTGAGAGTGGTAGAGGTGAGGGAGAGGATTATGAGCGGGAGGGAGTAATGTATGATAAGAGAAGTGAGAGGGAAGAAGAAAATGTATTGAGCATATTGTGTTGTGTTGTCATAGGGAGTATCGGGGAACCGCCCAGTGTCGCGAACGAACCGTAGGACTGGCTTGGCGTCCACCTTCGCCGACAGAGGCGCCGGAGGGAGAGGCGCGCAGTACCGAGTTTGGCAATGTTGGCTTGAGGCGTTGACGGCGGAAGCGAGGACACGCGAGGAGGTAGTGTGACACCGTCTCGGGGACGAGGCAACGTTCGCAGTTGGGGGAGGGAGCGAGGTGGAAGCGATGAAGATAGGAGTTGAGCGCGAGGTGAGAGGTGCGGAGCTGAGTGACGATACTACATTGGGGGTGAGGTTCTCGTACATCCTCGATACCGTTGCTGGGCTCTGGGTGGTCGAAGAGCGCAACACGGCGGAAGCACGGGGACGCGCGCCACTCGGAGAGCCATCTCGCCGTTAGTGTTGCCGATGTCCGGTTCGGTCCGGTTTTTAGCCAAAAAAATCCGAACCCCCGAACCTGACCGACCCCGAACCCAGGTTCGGTTCATACAGGTTCGGTTCAGGTTCAGAACGGGTTCGAACCTGAACGAACCTGTAATTTTTACAAAGGCACTGTTGGGGTGCAAAAACATTGTGAAAAGGCATACTCACTTGTTGAATGCATGGTAGGTACTCAGAAGACAGACAAGCCCTGTTCCAACAGCTCAAAATGAGTATTCTTTGCCCTAATTGGCAGTGGAAATTATATTCAGTACCATCCGGGTGCTTCGGGGACATGAGTATGAGCCGCGCCCAGTGAAGCACCCACATATTTCAACGCCAACATTCTTCGCTAGGTATGGAGTGAGGTTGGGTGAGTTTTTGAACTGAAAATCGGTCGAAAATACCGCTAAATACACCCTCAAAACCTTCAGGTTCGAACTGGTTCGCACAGGTCCGAACAGGTTCGGGAAAATCTGACATTGGCCGAACCCCGAACCTCAACTGAGGTCCGGTTCGGGTTCGGTTCGGGTTCAGAATCGGTTCTGAACCCGACACCGGCAACACTACTCGCCGTGAAAGCCTTGGTGCCTGCATCCAACGCCGCTACCTTGCTCGTGGGGAGGTCGGATTCAAAGGCGACGATCCGGGACGCTAAGGCGGAGGAGGCGCTTCGTTGCCAGCGATGCCGACATGTGCGGGGACAGGCGGGGACTCAGTGGATACGGATCTTGAGGGCGGGCCGGGAGGTCTGGAATTTGTTCCGCTGTGATCGCCGCGGGCACAGTACGTCGGAAGGATTCGGGTTGAGACAGTCCAATAGATTCCGATCAAATCAGGATGATGAGCCACTGATCGGCTCGTCTCTTTGTCTTCAAACCACCATGGAGCTTGGCGTTGAGCTCGGACCTTTGCCAGCCCTGATGGGATTGGCCTGCCACAAATGTTGTAAGGAGATGGACGTCCAGTTGTCCAGATGCGGTGGATGCCGCCGAATCAGCTATTGTGGCCCAGGTAAGTACGTCTCATAAGTCGAGTGGCACTTGATTTTTTTTTCGTGTCCTCATCGCAGAGTGCCAAAACGTGCGCGTTTCACTGAAAAGCCTCCGCCTTTCTGATTCATTAACCAGGCCGATTGGAGAGTCCACAAACCCATGTGCAAGGCTCTCAGCTCGCTCGAGAAAAATTCCAGAAGTTCCCTTGCGGCCGCGAGACTCGTATCTTTGCTTCCCAAGCAGCCTATCACCGACCTTGGAAAATTACGCGAACTGACGGATCAACAAATTTCTATCTGTCTTGCTTTGCTACAGAGGTATGTGTATTTGTGGTTCTGCGCGTGCACTGATCGTGAAGTTTCAAAGACCTCCGACTGCAGTGGTACATTCCTGGCTTGACCGTGAGCCGCGATGCATAGTCTGGTTAAGCACTCCCGCTTTCAGTTTCTCGTGTGCTCATGTCTCCTTCCTCAGCACGCGCACGGACATGGTGATCGGACGGATGGTGATCCGGATGGAGGCTGCAGTGAACAGCACGACGGCGGACGATACGACGCGCTGACTCCTTGCCCACAGCGCATGCTCAGCTTCTGCTGCTCGTCCACGCACTGGGAGGTTGCGCACAAGCTTCATCAGGGACCATCTGAGGATTTGCGTGACGGTCTTTCTCAATGCCAGATGAACAAGCTCACCCGCGGACAGATCATGTTCGAGACCACGATGACTTCCTGGCTTGATCGTCACAAACAGCTCGTTTGGATCCCCAAACACGTTAAATCAGGGTGGGTGTCTCT
>JARJCM010000770.1:0-22115 GCA_029233265.1 Mycena alexandri | reverse complement strand
TTGGTTAGGTTCCACGGTGGACGGGATGATAGTTCGGGCAATCATATGGAGCTTCGCCATGTTAGGATGAACCATCGCATCGCAGTGTGCGATGTGGAGCACTACGCCTGGTTGCGTTCACACATCGCCGATTTCGGGGTATCTAGGCCCTCAACTGTTCCAAACTATGGGCTATCTGGACCAGCGTTGGACTCACCGTTTGTATTTCACTGATCTTGTATTTATTTAATCCGTAACGTTTGACTGGTTCACAATGCAATGGGTTGATATCAGATGTTAAATCTCGGTTTGCTTTCACATAAACCGAGTCAAGCCAGTTTGCTAGCCCAAATACATTATTTGTAGTATAAAGGAATGGGTATCACTCACCGTCCTCCGATTATCTTCCTCTCGCCTTCTTTTTCAGCCACTGAAATTTTACCTCATCGCCTGGTTTATCGCCGACTCGCTTGACTCTGATGGTTGACCTTCAGTCTGGCAGGCGGTTTGATTTCAGGAAAACCATCCGCTCGTTCTGTAAGGACAAGTTACAATTGTTTTTTTTATGGAAGTCTTATCATCTTTTCGTTTTGCGGAGGACACGTTTCTCAAACTTGCTTGCCTGTGGCCTTGCAGCAAATATCCCCTTCGCAAAAGTCCTCCCGTACGAGTTATGGGAAGAAATATTTCTTTGCTATTGTAGCGATGCTGCGTTTGTTACTGCCACCTTCGATCGAGCTCGGTATGAGCTCTGTTCAAAATTCGGACAGTGGTCGTCCGTACATTCGCGTCAATCCTGCTTTCTGACCAGAATATTCATCGACTTCTCCTCCCGTCCATCGGATAATATTTGTCACGTATCCAATGTCGGTACCAGGCTCGTGTCCGTGGAGATTGACCTGGATATGGGATTCGCAGGGGACGTGTACGACAAAGATGGTGACGCACGCTATATGGACATACTCCCTTGTCTACAAACATGCGGTGTCGTCCTCCAGACAATGGGAGACCCTCACACTGTACCTCAACAGTGGATATCTCATGGATCCTATTTTCCTCGTGCTCAATTCGTTGCACGTCGACAATCTCGCCATCTTCCAGTTTCAGTGCCCTTACCTCACTGGCGGTGTTGAATTCCACTTCTTCGCTCCGCCTCCTGCCCTTTTTAATGGCGGGGCTCCATCTCTTCGATCGCTATCCTTGACATGTACCTCCATCCCGTGGACAGCGTCTTATTTTTCCAATCTCGTCAGCGTCGATTTCATGCACCTGCCAGCAGGAATCTGGCCTTCGTCGTCCCACATGATAACGGCTCTGACTGCCTCTCCGGTCCTCGAGTCGGTGTTGTTTTGTGGATCGGGGGTTTATATCATGGATCCGGTTCCATTCGTTATTCCTGCTCTCACCTCGTTGGCGTTCGTATACGGGTCCACCACCCTCATGCACTTATTTTCGTACGGCCGAATTGCCAGCTCTTACGACCCTCGTGTTGACCAGGTTCAACGAGTTACAGTTGGGATTGTTGCTGGATAATCTCAGAGGCCTGGGAACGGTTGTCGAAGCTGCGTATCAACGGTGGATTTGACCATGTCCTGCATGTTGACAGGTTGATGAAGAGCGTCCCTAATATTCGCGAGCTTTGCACCAAGCACAGCGATAGCTATTTGGAGTGGTTGGTCGATCAACCACTACGATTCTTCACTTTATTGGAACATTTGACCGTAGGGGACGTATCACCCCCCACACCCTTTTGACGTATGTCAAGAATCGGGATTTCATCAAGCGAGTTACCTATCATCACGCCATAGTCGAGCCCGTTTCATCAGAGGATATGGTTGCCTTGAAGGATATTCGGCTACATGTTCAGTATTTTCAGACCGTTCCTGACGTATTCGACATGGAGACCACATCCGAATAGTGGTTGTAGCTCGTACAATTTATGTTTACATTCATTTTAGCCCTTACTCAAATTCCCGATTCTAATTGATTGAAATATTAGTTGAAAGTTTTTTGTGTGTAGTTTACTTTTGAACTCTACATTTTTCGTGTTTTGAACATCGATGGTGAACATTGGTTTTTTGTCTTTTGCATCTTTCCATTTCTTGTTCGCATATCGGTTTTTAAGATAATTGACTGAATCTTCCTCGAGCTCAACGGTATTCGCACGCGCTTGTGCCAGCTTGATGTGTACTTAACACTCTTCGTGCTGTCTGGTCACCGATATTGTCCCAACGTGCCTTATCGGGTGTCGTTTGTAATTGGCACCAGGAACCTCTTCGATTTAAGCCATGTTGGCCGAGTCGAGTAAAACTTGCATGCTGTTATTTGAGGAGAGCTGGCGAGAAGGAATTGGCAAATGGATGAGCGGTTTGGCATGGGATATGCGATCATGATCGATCATTTCCGATCTGATGTGATCGGATAAATGAATATAACTTCGCAATTGTACACGCCAACGGAGGGCGGATGTTTTTTTTTTTTTACGCAAATCGAGAGACGGAAATGTCGAGCTCAAGGAGCTTGATATTTTTTTTACCACGAACATACAATCCTCTATTACTTTGGGATATTGGAGTCCTGATAATACGATAAGGTGACATTTATGTGTAAATGTGTTTATTGACCGTTTTGGTTCGACTGTGCTTTTTGATCACGCCGCTCGAGTTCATCGGCCATCCTCTGCCACATATGGCATCCTCCCTTTTCTTCAACTACAGTCCGGTCCTTCCCTGACCGGCCCGGGGAAATTCAAGTTCGGACCCGACTGAGTACGTCACTTTTCACTTCTATTTTTTGTAGCTTATCGATTTACCACAGCGTTCTATGTGTACCCTTGGAACTTGTTGTTCGAGAACCAGTAGCAGTCCTTCACAGACCAAGCCGCTTCTTCCCCCCATATGTTCCGATATCTCCTGGTTGGCCAATTTACTGTTCATGCTGTACCAATTAGCAGGGATTGAAACCCCTAGCTTCTTGCGGTGACGGTCCAACGCCGGCTGCCAGAGTCTCGTATAGCCGGAGAGAAATCGCCGCATCCATTCGAGGCGTCTGATAAACGTCAGTTCATTTTGGAATGGTCATTAATATATCATGCTCACATATTTTCTGCTGTTTAGTGAGCTCCCCTGTCCAGTTGCTGAGTCTTTCTTCCTTGTCTACACTGTACCCCAGAATCTCCTCCGTACACGTTTGAAGAGACAGGTTACCATACTGGGTGTGACTGAATTTGTGCGCCAGAAGCAACCGGGCCATGCATCCGACATCCACCACGTTTTGCACATCGGTGCGAAGATCATTCCACAGGTGAGACAGGTCAGATGTTACTCCAACACCCGCCTTTATTATCGATTCCGAATAGAGTGAAGCACGAATATACATTCGCGAATATGAATATTCGTCAAAGTTGGAGAAGTGATATTCGCATTCGTACGAGTATTGATGGCGAATATTCGTTGTTAGTAAGCAGTATTCGCGAATACTCGTGGATAGCAACTATTCACATTCAGCGAGTTTGAATACTCATTAGTTGTGAGTTATTCACGAATATCATGCTTATAGAGTTCAATTTCAGCTACTGAACTGCAAGCTGTTGTCTTCAACAACACTCCCCGTCAGAGTCCCCGATCTGAGGTTACTCCACTGTACTACTTTGACCAAATGTTGATGCCATGTCACCTGTCACCACAGGTGCTCACTCAGCTTAGTGTTATTCCTCGGCAATCACCCAAAATTACCATAAATAGATGGCCGGCAAGTGCCGGTCGACATCTTTTGACATTTTTCACCCCTATTTGAGCCTAAAGACTGGAATGATGCCGTTACATGCACTAAATTTGTTCAGTTTACCACCCTCGGTCACCCGTCACTTGAACATTTGATTAAATAGTACAGTATTCCACGGTGATTAACCGAGGATTAGCCGACAAATATTCGCGAATATCAACTTCTTCAAAACCTGATATTCGCATTGGCACGAATAGCACAGCCACATCAATTCACGAATACGAATATTCGTGATTCGCGAATGGCTTGGCACGAATATTCGTGATATTTGATACTCGTGCTACACTCTAATTGCGAACACAGTACACATTTTAATTCCTTTGGCTAAGCTGCGCTATAGTGAGTACTCTTCACCGATAATTGATGCAATTAGCCGTACCTTTGATGGCCCTCAGATTGATTAGCCACACGTTCGTGCCTTGAGCGAGCTGGATAACACATAGCGCGATATTGTCCCACGCGACCCGAAATTCAGCTTTTCCTTTTGCTTTCATTTCTAGTAGCTGTAGGGCCAGGATGCCCCATTTTTTCTGCCCTCCAATCTCCCCAAAGATTCTACTGATGAAGTCTTCATCGTCCGTAGGTTTACGTTTATCGAATTCGGTTGTCAAAGCCCACTACTCCGTCCACAACGCCTTTCAGCGCGTTGTCAACTGCGCCCTCGGTAGTGAGATAGAAAATAGAGTGCAGGCCGTGAGGGTATGGCTGAACAAATCTAAGTAAGGTGGTTATGTGTGTGGTTCGGTATTCACTCACTATTAGATTCCTCGGTCCTTCGGCTGGGGTTCCGTCCTCGGTTCTTTACGTCGTTAGTGGTGAAGTTCTCGACTCCGGCGGCCAAGACTAAGGCGTGTTTTGCGGAATGCATTTTGAGTGCCTTTCTGACAGCGGACAATCGCGTTGCAGACAAGACTTTCATTGCAGTATTTCTGTAAGCTACCGTCCTATTTTATGGTTTGTCGCAGACTGGTTATCGGATCAACTCGAGGTCTGTAACCGCACAATCGGATTGGTTTGGTTCGGCATATTTTAACATGTGTTATGGTTGCCATATATAGAGAAGGCCGCAAGCGAGGTCGGCAAGCATTACGATTATGCCTGACGTCTTTAGTCGTCCGGTTCATTGAGTGCGCGTAGGCTGTTATTAATTAACTCTTTATATATATTATTTTGACAGATTGTTTCCATATCTACTTGCTCCTACTGCTTTTTCCTTGTCTGTATCGGTTTGATTACATGTTTATGATCGTGTCGATGCGTGAACTGGTTCAGTTCAAGGGAGTCAACGCACTATTTAAATGTTACACGGTACGTCTGCAACTAGCATTGACTTCCCTTACCCATGTCTGGAGTGGTCTTTCCTTCTGGAAGCACTGACCATTGTTTCAACTGTAATCTTCCAGGGGATCCGGTTCTTCGCCAATGTTCCCAGTGTCGCATAGCCCGTTATTGTTCGGCAAATTGCCAGAGGGAAAACTGGAACGTCCACAAAATGCTTTGCTCGTCTCATGCGCAACTTTTCACTGGCCACCGACCCTCGGTCTGTTGCAGATGTTAGGCTGTTTGTCCGCTGGTTAGACTTCTGGCGCGACTCTCTTTTGTCTTGGGCGGTATTTGCGGCGGACCTTGCAAACCAGGAAGAAAATTATCTTGTTAATCATTGGTGCGTGGTAGTTCCCGATGTTCCCAGTTGCTGAATTTATCACTAACGGATGTTTTCTGCAACAAGTTATGTTATCTACCTGCGTCGAAGGCGTTAGAATTTCCAGACGAGATTTTAAATGTGCATTCACCGTAAGATCTGCTTTCATTGCGTACGCCCAATCTCCCACTAAATATTGTTGAAGCCTACTTTGGGTGGCATGCGAGAAGACGTTTCTGTCGCTGAAATGGTTGAGAGCGTACCTGACGTTCACTATCGTGGAAACGTAGTTGCCAATTATTTGCTGGTTGTGGTCCCCCCTCAAAAAGAAATACCTCAAAGATCTCATAAGGTACCGTTGTAACGGACACCCTTTCAGCAGTGCTGGCGACTTGATAGGCAGACTTTTTCCCAACGGTCACTCTCGTCGATTTACCGATCGGTCTCTTCGATCCGCTCAGTTGTTGTCTGGTGCGCTGAAGCGCGTGTGCATCGATTATCTGAAGACTCACATGGAACATGGAGATGGTGCGTAATCTTGTTCGCTCTGACAATATTCACGATATGTATTTGACTGGACTTCAGCCATGGCCCATAGACGACTTTTATTGAAGGCCCTATCTGGTAGGCCTTCTTATCCCGGTGCGGAAGCGGAAGAAGATGATGTATGGACAAGGTCGTTTGTAACCGGTGCAGTTGATGGTGTCGTATGATCGTCAAATCGTTGCAGCGAAGGAGTGAATTGGTCTTAGATGTAACCGAACCGAACCAATATCTATTTCTTTGTCTGTCATATAATGTGTGGACTATAGCACCCTTGATATTGATGCTGACTCTTTTTAGTCGTTTTCTCTAGTGTTTACAGTCCGATGACGCAAATAGCGATAAGACCTCCCAAATACCCATGGATGGGCAGTGTGCCGTGAGTGAAGTCGAATTCATACCCAGAATATGGCTAATCATTTTAAGATGGCTGCTTGGATTGCCCATGGAGTTGCTAGTGCAGACATTACTGTTCGCATGCGGTTCCTTATTTGACCCAGGTAGTTCTTTTGCGCAACGCAGAGCCGCGGTTGTCGATGGTGTGCAGAGGTTGGTACCACGTAGTGGAAGACATCGGAGCGTTTTGGTCCGATTATAGCATCACTGAAGATCTCGATCCGGATGATCTGGAACAATGGGCGGCACGGGCGGGTCGTACTCCCTTGCACCTTCATGCTGTTTTCGAGATTGTGCGCCTTCTGCCTCCTCCTGGTGGCCGGCTCGCGGTCAACACCATATTGATCGTTGTCTCGCCTTTTTTGACGCTCTGTCAGAGTCTCAGCGTCTGCGCAGAAGATTTGATATCGCTCCCTGTTGTTCTGGATGCTATGCGGGCAACGTCCTTCCCGCTTCTTTTAAAGCTGGCCATCGCTCGCATTCATGTCGAATCCACCGCCGATGTCGATCCCACGCTCCCTATGACCAACGTATTCAACGCTGTCTTTCCTCAGCTCACCTTTCTTCGATTGGTCAATGCCATATTTTGTTGGGCCGACATGTGTAAATTTACACATCTGACAACCTTGATCCTTCATAATATTACTGGCAATCTCGCACCGACGATGGGTAACATCGCAATGGTCCTCCGCTCTGTCCCGTTCCTTGCCCGATTATCTGCGCGCAAATTGGACTGCGTGCGATCCACAGTCGAGCACGGCATTGTGGAGTTGACAAAACTAGTATCTATGGATGTCCAGCTCGACGGCTGCGAAGCATTCGCGGACCTTTTAGCTGGATGTTCGTTTCCCGCTTTGCGTACTCTGTCGGTCATGTTATCCAACCCTATCGACTCTGGCCTCATCCTCAAGACGGAACTTTTCGAAACAGTTCATCATTTTATCGGCGCGGGTATAGCTCCAGGGACGAAAGAAGCGGTTAAAATGTACGAGCGCATGTCGGACCTCCGTAGCTTGGACGTATCGTCAGGGAGTCGACGTTTCCTGACTCCGTTTATGTCCAAGCGCGGACCGTCCAAATCGGTACTTTGCCCTCTTTTGAACGACGTTACGTTGTGTGAAATCGATATGAATGATTTAAAGACGTATGTTGATATTTTGCAATATTGTGCTTCTGCTTATCGATTTTTTTTCAGGTTAATAAAGAGCAGAGGACCTTCAGCTGTTAGATTTTCCAGTGTGGACGTTCACTTTTGGTCGACTTGGCCCCATAATCTGGAACATATTGCATGGATAAACGCACATGTCACAAGCTTTAGGATCGATCCTCCCTTCAAATTTCCGCTGGACTGGGTCGATGCGTAGCGTCTTTTGCAGTATATAAATATATTTATGCTGAAATGACGAGCGTGTGATATTGCTAATCGGACCACCGGGTAAAGTTCCGTCCTTGGGAGTATAAATTCGAGTGGATTTAGTCTTGTTTAATCATAGATTCCCCGTTATTGGTGTTCCCATTCCTCGCAGCACATATTAAGATTTATTGCTTATGGAAGAACTGCTTCATCCTGACATGGGCCTACTCATTAGGTATGTCTTTTATTGTTCAGTTTTTTCTTTTTTTTTTTCTCTCTCGCTGTTCTTTCTACGTATTCTAACGTCGTGTACCCCTTTTGTACAGGTGCTGGTTAGGGTTGCCTTTAGAGCTGTTCCGGCTGGTCCTCTCTTTGGCTTTCGGATTTTATTTCGACGATCGAGACGGCTATATCCGAATCAGGACATCTGCAATGGGTGTGTGTCGTTCATGGCGGGACCTCATTGTGTATTCGGGCGATTACTGGTCGTCCTACAGTCCCAATACCGACAAGTTGTTCCGCGATGTGAACGTGTGGTCCAGTCGTTTTGGATCCAGCCTCACCGACTTTCGAATAACCTTCGATCCAGATCGCATTGTGCGTCGTGGTCGAACTACGGTCGAAGATGTAGCTGCTTTCGTGGCTCATCATGTAGAAAGAAACCGATCACTCTATCTGGATGTGGAAGACGACTACTCCCTCCCCCTGCTCGCGTCTTCGTTGCTGTTGGCAAAGGCCCCACATCTCCGCGAACTCGGCATACGTCGTTCCGCCAGATTCCTTACCACCAGAATCAGGCGGCCATTCCCACCTATATTCTGCTCTTTCACCGCTATCCCCGAGTTGCGCGTTTTGAAGCTTGCCGATTTTTCCTTTGACTGGTCACAGCCGTTGCCTTTCGCTCGGCTCACTGTCCTGGTCGTCTCGAAGCTTACCTTCGACCTTGCTCCAACCCCCGAAGAATTCAGGAGCGCCCTGATATCTGCCCCTCTTCTGATGTTCGTCTCTGTACGAGGAGTCGCATCCAGAGGAGGAGGTACATATAATCTTGCTCCGTTTGTGATGCAATTCGTCACTGAGCTAGACCTATGCTTCTGTGGAGAAGATGGAGTGGCATCCGTCATCTCGGCTTGCACCTTCCCTTCGTTGGTCGTACTCAGCATAGATTTCCATGGCCCATCTGACTTGGATCACCTTCTCAAATCTCGGGATTCGCTTTCCCGTGTTCAGCAATTCCATGGATCCGGGCTGATCTATTCCTCCCTCCGTGTACCCGAACTGTTCAACTCCCTCAAATTGGTGGTCGCAGTGTACATATTTGACGGAGGTCGATCCTTGTTTGATGGGCTTTGCTCGGCTCACTTGGACGCCCTCAATGTTGCATGCCCTAGCATGTCTTCACTTGCCTTGTCCAACGTAAATTACCGCGAGCTTCACGCGTTCGTGATGAGCCGTGTAGCTCGTGGCTTCACTCTAGATACCCTCAAGGTACACTACACAGACGTGGTTCCGCGATCGGGATACTTTTTCGACGGGATAAAGGACAACGTGGCTCGGTTCATGCTCAATCCAGCCTTTGATTGGCCAGCCACTTGGGTTGCCTGAAGTTGTGTTGATCTGCACAGTAACAATGTTCGTTTGATTATATGTTAGCGGTTGCATGTTTCAAATGACGTGTGAACTTTTTCCTCCGCTGTTAATCAAAAGAAGGTAGAAAACCCTATCGATCCCAAAATAGATCCGAGCTGGTTGGTGCGGCTATTTAACGCTTCGAGCTGAACCGCTGTATGTTTCTGTCCGGAGCTGCGATCGATCACTTGGTTCGCCGCTTGGCACTTGATGCGCCTGATGTCCCACCTAACGAATGTGTTCCCTGAGCGTCTATGGTGTGAATTGTCCGGTGATTCATAAACCGGACTGGTTTGCAGTTGCTCTTATACTCATTATCTCCTAACGAGCTGGTATTTCAATGTGCTCAGGTACGCCGTTACTTGCATTCGCTTGATTCGTTGGACTTAGGGAGCTCACAGAAAACTCTATTATGAACGGGTATGCTGCGATAGAGTATCCTACGTTACAAGGTAAGCGTCTAATTTGGCCCACTTATGGTGTTCAATATTTAGATAGAAAAAAACATGGTATGTGCAGTGGCAGTCCCAGTCGTTACTGAATCTGAAGTACTCCCCGTAAGAATTTGCTTGAGACTTATCATTTCGCTGAGATTCTGCCCTGATAGGATATTGTTACCCTTGCCGCATACCTTCCCCTCGAACTCCAGAGCCGCATTGCTTGTTCCGCCATGGAGCACGACGACGTATATGATCCCGGACTTCTCGTTAGAACCAGAGATTCATTTAAACTGGTTTCCCCGTACTTGCGGGGATTCATCGACACTTCGCCTATTTTCTGGTCCCATATTATCGTCACTCCGGACACTACCCTCGAGGCTTTGTACAGGATGTTGGAACGAGCTGAAGATACCGAAATTTCGGTGACTCTGCGGATGGTCGATTTATCCATATTCGGATCTTCAGATTTGGAAGACACTTATGGGTCGGTCGGAAGGAGAATTAGGGATATAGTTGACGTGCTGCACAGAGAAAGGCGTTGAGCGCGATGTGGGAGGTGCGCAGTTGCGTCAGGACGCGGCACTGCGGACGACTGAGCCTGGTGTACACGCGACAACGTTGCCTGGCTCTGGGTGGTCGAAGAGGGCGAGACGTGGGAAGCACGGGGAGGTGCGCCACTCGGCCAGCCAGCGGGCCTTGAAGACCTTGAGGCCTGCGTCGAGAGCTGCTGCTTTGCTCGTGGGGAGGGGGGACTCGAAAGGGCGGATGCGCGAGGCGAGGGCAGAGGAGGCGCCGAGGGCAGCCTCCTTCACGCGGGCGCCAACAGATTCGTTGCCTTCCATGCCGACGTGCGCCGGGACCCAGCGGAGGCGAATCCGGAGGGTGGGATGGGAGCGGAGGAGGCGGAGGGTGGAGGGTGTGGAAGAGAGATAGAAGGTATTGGCTGGGCTGCACATAAGGGGAGGTGATCGCGATGATCGCTGACTGACAGTCGGTGAAGATATTGACATCAGTGAGCCGCGGTATGCCCTTGATGATGTTCCAGCGCCAAGATCGCGCCGACAACCTCGAAGACAGTGTGCTCACCCATGGAGCCCAGATGTTTCGTCCTCCACCCCGCTTCCCGCCCGTCCTTCCACGCCACCACCGCTGCACCTACTCCCCCCTCGTAGCCCGATCCGTCCGTGTAAACACATGCGCCTCCACACCTCTCCGCCGCCCTCTGCTCCTCCCTCGCCTCAGCCTTCGTTGACACGATGCGGGTGGTGATCGAGCCCGGAGGCGGTGGCAGGATGACAAGGTGGGGGTCAATGACCTCGAAGGCGGAGCTGAGGATGGGGAAGGCAGAGTGGAGGTGGTGGATGGGGGAGCGGTGCCAGCGGGGAACGCGTCGGCAGCGCTGGAAACACGGTGAAGGGGGGTGGGAGGCGGGAAGCGTTGCGATGTGAATGGCGGCGTTGTACACGGAGCGGTTGAGGCGGATGTGAACGGGGAGGAGGTCGGTGGCTGTTGTGCGGAGTGCGCCCATGATGACCTTGCACACCAAACACCGTACCTTGCCCAGCGCCTTTGAAATCCACACCGTCCCTTTCCTCCTCGCGTCCTGATTCGATGACACCGGCCTGTACCCATACTGGCAGCCCGTACTCCATCCGGGGAACGACGATTGTCTGGAAGAGCTGGTGAGTGTGAGCATGCAGGAGGCCAAAGGTAGGGGACAAGATGTGTGAGAGAGCGAGCATCGCCTTCGTGCCTCGGCTCTGCGCCAGCTCGACATGGTTGCGGAAGGACAGCTTGTCGTCCAGGACGATGCCGAGGAGCTTCGCGGTAGGGGTGGGCTGGATGGTGATGCCGTTGAAGCTGATGGGGAGGGGAAGTAGTGGGAGGCGCGTCGACGGGAAGAACAAAGTGGAGTAGCTGGAATTTGGGCAGGTCGAAGTGGAGGCTGAGGTGGGCAGCGGCAGGGCTTGCGCGTGTGTGCATGTACGTTTCCATTTTCCTGACGTTCTCTTGGACCGAGGTCGAGGATTCGATGTGGCTAAGATTGTGGGGAGGGAGACGAGGGGCAACATGAGGAGGTCGGGGCAAGGTACAGGTGCTTGGCGGGCTCCTCAACAGAGTCAGCCTCGTGGGCTCGCTGCGAGCCAGCGGCAAGGAGGGCGGTGTTCGCAGGGCAAGGAGCAGGCAGCGCGGAGCCCGAGCGGGCGCTGATGCGCTCGAGGATGGCCTTGAGGGTGGCATCGTGCGGTGATGCGGCGGCGGTAGTCTCGAGCTTGCGGGTGCGCGAGACGAGGGACAAGATGTCCATGGCGGCGGGTGGACTCGGAGTGGTCCGCTGCAACGCCAACGAGCTGAGCTCTAAAGCCTGCAGTGTGTGAGCAATAACGTAGGGGATGGATGCGTACTTCGTAAAATCAGTGCAGTCGGCCTCCTCCTCTCCAACTCATACCACGCCGTTGCTGTTTCAATCACCGTGGCCGTCCCCAACCCCCGTGCTCGCCGTCCCAAACGCCAACCCGCAGCTTGGGATATGCGGGCTCGCGCTCGTACTGGTGCTCCCGCACCCGCTGACGCTGCCGCGCTTATGTAGAGGCATCCGAAGAAGGCGCGAACGCTTGTAGTGTCGGTGGATGAGAAGGACCTTGGAGTGTTTGTGGATGTTTGTGTATGCGCTGTCGTGCGGGGTGATGTGCCCGTTTGGGCCAACATCAATGACGAACATAAGTTTTGAACAGTTCTAAATCCCGGTATTCTCAGCCATCAGTAATACCCATAAGTATGTTGTATCAAATTTATAGGTCAATCCGACCACAACACAGAGGATGTGACAAGCTCTGTACAAAAAGACCGATATTTGCCTAATAAGGCAATTATGATCGCATCAGGAGAAATGAAGACCGTGGGGCCCTCCGTATTTTTATTGCGGACAGAATGAGCATATTCTTAAGGCAAACGGAGAAGAACTGAGCTCACAATAACCATTCTCGTTGAAAAGTGTGGAAAAAAAAAAAAAAAAAAACCTGCGCCCTAAGTTCCGCAAATAGCGGTAATGGATTATGCAAGATGTATGCAACAAAATTCTGGCCAAGATGACGGTCAGCCTCCAGGACTTGAAGAAACCTTCTTCAAAAGTGGAATCTCTTCTCTTCATCTCAATCACGCAAGCATACCAACGTAACCAACCATCAAGAATTCAATTACTCTCAGTGTCCGCAAGTTAAACGCAACTATTTCAGGTGAAATTGACCTTGGCGACACTGGAATGATGTTGTCTGAGAATCCCATCACTTCGCTTTCGTATTCAGGAAACTGAAGCACAAAACCCGGTTACAAGAAAAGCAATTCCCAGTCCATCTTTGCCTCAACTCGATGGGCCGTTTGGAATATTCATCTCCCTGGAGACCAGAGTTCAGGGCTCCATTGGAAGGATGAAAAGCAAAAAAGACGCACCATGGTACAGAATTAATAATGTGACAATATCATCAGCCTGGGCTGTTGAGGCAGCGACCCATTCCGTGAGCTTCAATAGCACATTGGGTGCTTTCCGATAGGCCTCATTCAGTGCATCAGCTGCAGAGATTCGCATATTCATGAAAGAAAGGGTGGCATAGTGCAGCACAGTGATTAAAGCTGTGAGGGCAAGGTGAAATTGAGATAGAGTAGAAGGAAATGGGGACAGCACTAATGATAAGGGAGTGCTGTGAATTGTGATCTTGACCTGCCTGAGCTTGATGCTTGATAAGGACAATGAGAGAAGCAGTATGAGCAAGGCGGGTGCGGCTCACGTTTGAGTGAATGTGAGTAAAGAATGATACAGGGGCCGCTAGACAATCACAGGTTGAAGGTTTGGAGGGCAAATAGTGGATGAGGAGGATGTTGGGTGGGACTTACATCCTGATGGTGCACAGCACATTGCAGTCAGCAGCGATACAATGGAGTAGGCATCAAGTCGGACTTACCAGCTGATCATGCACACAGCACATAACCAGTTAGAGGTGGTGCAATGGAGGGTGTCGGATCGGACTCACTCTCTGATTGTGCCCACAGCACATCACAATCAGCAGTGGTGCAATGGAGAGGGCATCGAGTCAGACTCACCACCTGATGGCCCACACAGCACATCACAGTCAGCAATGGTGCCATGGAGAGGGCATCGGGTCGAACTCACATACTGATCCCGCACACACCACATTGCAGTCAGCAGCGGTACAACGGAAAGGGCATCAGGTCGAACTCACATACTGATCGTGCACACGGCACATCACCAGTCAGCAGCAGTGCAATGGAAAGGGCATTGGGTCGGACTTACACCCTGATGGTGCACATTGTCAGCGGTGGTGCAATGCAGAGGGCATCAGGTTGGACTCACATCCTGATCGCACACAGCACATCACCAGTCAGTCGTGGTGCAATCGAGCAGGCATTGGGTCAGACTCACATGCTGATTGCAGTCAGTGGTCCTGCAGTGGAGAGGGTGTAGGGTCGGACTCACCAGCTGATCGTTCACACCGCACATCACCAGTCAGTGGTAGTGCAATGGAGCAGGCATCAGGTCGGACTCACAGACTGATAGTGCACACGGCACATCACCGGTCAGTGGCGGTGCAATGGAGAGGGCATTGGGTCAGACTCACGAACTGATTGCATGCGTGGCACATCACCAGTCAGCAGTGGTGCAATGGAGAGGGCATTGGGTCGGACTCACAGACTAATAGTGCACACGGCACATCACCAGTCAGCGGTGGTGTAATGGAGAGGGCATCAGGTCGGACTCACCAACTGGTCGCACACACGGCACATCATCAGTCAGCTGCAGTGCAATGGAGGGCATCAGGGCGGACTCACAGACTGATAGTGCACATGGTACATCACCAGTCAGCGGCGGTGCAATGGAGCGGGCATTGGATCAGACTCACCTGCTGATCATGCACATAGTCAGCAGTGGTTGCAATGAAGAGGGCATCGGGTTGGACTCACATCCTGATCACACACAGCACATCACCAGTCAGTCGTGGTGCAATAGAGGGGACATTGGGTCAGACTCACATGCTGATCGCGGTCAGTGGTCCTGCAGTGGAGAGGGTGTAGGGTTGGACTCACCAGCTGATCGTGCACATGGCACATCACAGTCGGCGGCAGTGCAACAAAGAGGGCATCGGGTTGAACTCACCAGCTGATCACGCACACGGCACATCACAGTCAGCAGCAGTGGAATGGAGAAGGCATCAGATCGGACTCACATCCTAATCATGCACACGGCACATCACAGTCAGTGGCAGTGCAATGAAGAGGGCATCAGGTCGGACTTACAGTCTGATTGCGCACATGGCACATCATAGTCAGCGGCAGTGCAGTGGAGAGGGTGTAGGGTCGGACTCACATCCTGATCATGCACACAGCACATCACCCGTCAGTGGCGGTGCAATGGAGAGGGCATTGAGTCGGACTTACCAGCTGATCATGCACACAGCACATAACCAGTTAGAGGTGGTGTAATGGAGGGTTTCGGATCGGACTCACTTTCTGATTGCATACATGGCACATCACAGTCAGTGGCGGTGTAATAAAGCAGGTGTCGGGTCGGACTTACAGCCTGATTGTGCACATGGCACATCATAGTCAGCAGCAGTGCAATGGAGAGGGTTTAGGGTCAGACTCACATCCTGATCGTGCACACAGCACATCCCGGTCAGTGGTGGCGCAATGGAGAGGGCATCGGGTCGGACTCACATCCTGATGGTGCACACGGTGCATCACAGTCAGCAGCAGTGCAGTAAAGAGGAGGTCGGGTCGGACTTACAGCCTGATTACACACGCAGTGCATCACAGTCAGCAGCGGTGCAGTAAAGAGGGCATTGGGTCAGGCTCACATCCTGATTGCGCACATGACACATCACAGTCAGCAGCGGTAAAATGGAGGGCATCGGGCCTGACTCACGTACTGATCCCGCACACACCACATTGCAGTCAGCAGCGGTCCAACGGAAAGGGCATCACGTCGGACTCACATACTGATCGCACACATGGCACCTCACCAGTCAGTGGCGGTACAATGGAGCAGGCATCGGGTCGGACTTACCCGCTGATCGTGCACACAGTCAGCAGCGGCGCAATGGAGAGGGCATCGGATCGGACTCACCCACTGATTATGCACACCAAATTTCTTATCAGTTCAAACATGCAACATCACCACAGCAACACTTGCCCATAACCATGGAAATGCTTGCAAGCATTCCTTGACTACATCCTCCACCTTCAGCTTCTGGATGGCCCCCGCGCCAAGGCCTTGGCAACAGACTTCTTCATTTTCTTCATAAATCCACCTACACAGGAAGAGACATGTCAACATAGTGTGAGATGTGTGAAATTGTCAAAGGCCCCAGATTTCCAACCTTTTCTATATGCTGGCGGTCCCTATATGTGAACTGTTCTGAACAGCTGCTAAGCATAGTTCTATGACACGTACTTCAAGACTTCTCTGTACTGCACGTTGAACAGATAGCTCGAGATTCTTCGTCTGTACTGCCAAAAGCATAAGAGTTACTGTTTCGCTGTTCAGAGCCTCCGCCGTAGTTCGGATAAGCTCATCACAATCTGCAGCAGGATCATTCATCCCTATTCCCAAAATCAGAAATCACTCATCAAAACACTCATCAGCTGCGGGATAACTGGCCTTCCAGAAGCACAAACGGAGTCGTGTCCCCAATCTTGTCCAGGCATTCCCTCTGGAAGATCTCCTGGCATTTCTGGTTGGTCAGCCTGTCCAAGTCATCACCCGCCTGCCCATCATCCTCCAAGTCCATACGTGTGTTTCGCCTGAACGCATCACACTTTGTGAACACAGTGATCACAGGCACTGTGCAGACAATTAGAGCAGAATAGATGGTCGGCCAATAGTATACCATTCTTATTGATCTGAAGTGCATGCAGTGGATCAACATTCAAGCCGGGACGATGATCGTCCATTGGTATACAGTACCTGAAAATAAAAATAACCCTAGTCTCCAGAAAAGGGGCGCTCCATACCAAATGACATGCAGTTGTTCATGAAGTGTCTTCTTCTCTGCATGTTTACGAACAAATTCTTCAAGAGTCTTCAGCTCTTTCGTGCTACCGTTCTCCAGTCCACACGAATCGTGGAATACATATCCGTCATGATTGGAGAACTTGAGTTCATCTGTGATATCGTGCTCTCCGCGCTAAAATAAATGCATGTTAAATAAAGGCCGTGAAGGTACTAGTACCACACCGCACATCCGATGTGGGATTCAGTTGAATCTGCTGGCCCATTAGTACAAGATGCAACGGTGTGTGTGAGGTCTTTGACTCGACCTTCGTGTGTTCACCATCCACCATGCTGTGTGTCTCTGGACTCTCCGTCGTGTCGCACACTCGCTGCAGGATGGTGGTCTTCCCGGCATTTGCTCGCCCGGCGATGAGGACTCGAAATTTGACCTTTGGAAGGCGCCTGCGTGGAGCGGTCTGGTCATTCATGGTGGGGGCAGGGAGTGTGTGTTTGGGGGGGAGGAAACCGGTGATGTCTAGTTGGTTCTCGTTCGTTCTTAATGACGAGTATCATGCCCTAACTAAATCTCCGATGGCCACAGCATCGATAACGTAAACGACGGAGCATGTTACGGTCCTAGAATATACAAGAGCGCGGTGGGGCGCGGAGCGCCCCACCACTTCGGTCCACCATTAAAAGAAGCATCAAAATAAAAGCTGTTGAGCCTGAAATAAAGCTGTTGAGTAACGGCATGGCAGACAGACACGCATAATTTTATAAAGAGGAAAATGCTGTCTAATGGTCTGCGGGCCGGCACGCTGTAGCCGGTCAGAAATTCTTTGAAAGAAACGAGGCTAATTACAAACCTGTTGAGGTATACTCAGGACGGCCTTTGTTGCGTCTTTAGCTACGACGCCACAACTTTCCGAAGCACGAGGCAGTGACTACTGTACTATTTCGACCAAATGTTCAGGTGACGGGTGACGGATGGTCGTGAACTGAACAAATTTGGTGCATGTAACGGTGACATTCCAATTTTCGGGCTCAAATCGAGGTAAAAACGGTCAAAAAAGCTCAGCCGGCACTTGCCGGCTGTCCATTTATGGTAATTTTGGGTGATTGCCGAGGAATGAACACCAAGCCGAGTGAAACACCTGTGGTGACGGGCAGCCTTCCCAGGGACCAGGCTCAGGCCGAAAGGCACGGCTGCTTCTTCCTGCCCAGCAATGTCAATTCGCGCTTCGTTGGGCTGTGTACGACAGCGCAAGCGTCTATTGAGGTAAAACTGCATCAGTTAGATTCCGAGCGCTGTCCTATTCGCACCCCCGTCTATCTCTGTTCGATATGTCCCACAGTTGGAATGTCATGGGAGCCGCCACAGCCTTCCCAGGGACCAGGCTCAGGCCGAAAGGCACGGCTGCTTCTTCCTGCCCAGCAATGTCAATTCGTGCTTCGTTGGGCTGTGTACGACAGCGCAAGCGTCTATTGAGGTAATACTGCATCAGTTAGATTCCGAGCGCTGTCCTATTCGCACCCCCGTCTATCTCTGTTCGATATGTCCCACAGTTGGAATGTCATGGGAGCCGCCACAGCCTTCCCAGGGACCAGGCTCAGGCCGAAGGGCACGGCTGCTTCTTCCTGCCCAGCAATATCAATTCGTGCTTCGTTGGGCTGTGTACGACAGCGCAAGCGTCTATTGAGGTAATACTGCATCAGTTAGATTCCGAGCGCTGTCCTATTCGCACCCCCGTCTATCTCTGGCTAAGTTCATTCGCATGCCTGAAGTCCAGCACGCTCTACAGCCCATCTCGGAGTTAAACAGAGATGTCCAGAAATAGCTGTGAGGAAACCAGCATTGACAGGCGACCGGCGAGATAAGGAACGAAGCTGTAAGTGCCGGGCAGTCGGGAACAAAGATGCAAATTAGGAGGTGGGAAAACAGGTGCATACGAAACCAGGGCATCAGCTCATGACCGCGAGTCCCAGGCTCAGCGCCACTTCGAACGCTGTATCGAGTCCCCTTGAGAGAGCTGCAATTCGCTTGAATATCCCGATGCCCCAGCATGGTCTTTCTCAATCCTCAATGCATACGGTCCTTACTAACCGGGAAATGCAACACCGCGTAGCGCAATGCTAGCAGTTTGGTGCAATCCAAGGTAGGGTCGGACGCAGAAATGCACGGGAACATAGGAGGACATCGTATAAGAAAGTCCACAACAAGAACTGGTCGGAAAGGCAAGCAACAGCTCGAAACTGGGCGCATTAAAACTGACATCAGTCGGCCGTTATTCGCAATAAATAGAATTATACTGTCTTCGAGGGCAGAAAGCCTAAAAAATAAGGACTGAGCCAGAAATGGATTTTTGGAGTCGCCAATAACCCTGGTGACAGTGTATCGTTCTCAAAGTGTCTGTGATAAGCGCAATTGCCGACCACAATCTGTTGCGCTTCTACGTTATTTGTGCAAATTTTGGCTTCCGACACAAAACAATTCCAATGCGCTCGCAAAGCATCGTAGTGCTAAACTCTGAATTGGAGGTCTTGCCTCAGACCCTTACGCTTCTCCTCACACTCTGGACCGGACTAACTCAGATGGGCCGCGTTAAACTTCGCAGGTTGCAGACCATTAACCGGTTAAATTGGTTAAACCGGTAGGATAAACCACCACTTCACGGTGTGCCTGTTCCTGGGACAGAGTCTTGGTTTAACCCTGTTCAACTCCCAGCCGACAATTTAGTTGCAATTTAATCAATGTTTATCGAGTAACAGCTTGAATGAGGAAATGAGATACAACTGGACTGAACCAACTATTTATCTAAACGTCGGGTTAAACCAACTTCCAACCGTTCAACAAATCGGTTAAACACGCTGGTTGAACCGCGTCATCGAGGCTGGTTAAACGACGTTTAACCTTCTGGTGGTTAAACCACCGCCGTTTAACCCTCTGGTGGTTAAACCAACACCGTTTATCTAACGTTCTGGTGATTCATTAACCACAGCCGTGTCGAAACTTTCGCCGTTACAGAACCAAACTCGCACCTTCATTATACATCATGCTGCGTGAAGTTTAGTCGCACCTAGGATTAGATTCAATTAACATCATAATACGGCCTGGAACGGGCGTGCCACTTGCCATCGGAGTTGCCACTGAGGCAGATTCAAGTGGCCCGCCCGACGGTGATCTTGGGTGACACAAATTGAGGCCCGGGGAGTAGGGTTTCACCCTGCCAGGCTTGCGAGAGGGGGGGGGCACTCCCAGGGTCGATGGATTTTTGGGACCGAAACATGGGTTCCAAACTTGTCTTCTTTTTGGATCTATTTTTGTCACCAATCTAAGTTACAATGAAAATAATCGCTGTTTTGGGCTATGTTCCATGTGTAAGCAGGGAGATAAACATACATTGTTTCCTGACCTATGCACTCACTCCAAAATTCTTTGTGTTTCCCATTTCTTTGCCCCAAGAAATTGTTCCCTTTGAGCCCCAACAGTAAGAGAACAATGGGAACATGTCTGTTTAGAGCCCAAACAGCACCCTGTTCCTGCACTAAACAGAAAGCAAACATACACTATTTTCCAGCGAAGTTTGCGATCTGAACACCCTTAATTTTGGTCTGAATTCTCAGAGTCAAAAAGAAATCCAAAAACTTACCATGTTGCATCCACTTTTTGGTGCGTTGTAAAATTGGGCAAAACCAAAGACATGTTTGGAGGCCATGTTTTAGTCCCAAAAATCCATGGGTCCCAGGAGTGGGGGGATGGTGGCGAGAAGATAAGGCAGACGACGACATGGTGGTGGTTGAAAGGAAAGGTGGGAGTTGTCACGAAGTCGGTGTTTGCAACTAAAGCCTGTAAATGATGGCATCACTACCATTGTTCAACTTCCATTGTTCGACTTCGTCCTCGATAGCTTGTCTTTACACCACCACCACCACCACCACCACCACCATACCACTGGACTCCGCCCTGCTCATAGCTGCTCACCGACTCATTCTACAACCACGGCAAATAGGAACTTGTGTTGGGTTTCACTGGAACACAGGCAGAAGGCTCATTCGCGGTACGTTGTACTGTTGATTTCGTGGGATATTACTGACGTTTCCAACAACCAGGAAACCACACCGTTGACGGGCTGGTCCTCGTCTCATTTTTGGAGGACGTACATGATTTTTGACGCCTAACTTGCCATGTTTTTATTCACTATATTACCGATTACCTGTAATGAGCTGCCATGCTGTGACAATTACCCTCGGCTGGACCGTGTCAAACACAGTGGTTGAATCCAGTGGGTTAATCCCTAGGTCGGTGGTTCTGATCGTTAGACCACCGCACTACCAGCCTAGATAGAGCGCCGCACCAAACCTATGGTTTAACCGACGGTTTAATCCATTGAACTGGTTAATGGTTATCAACCTCATTGGTTTAACGCGGCCCATCGGGAAGTCGGGACGGGGTCATAATTGGTGTAGATCGAGGCAAAACAATCTAAATGTTGCGCTTCCCGGTTAAAGATTGTAGGTATATCCTCACTTTTTCTTTGCAGTTCGAAAGACATACGACAGGAACATCGTGCCCCTGGTTGAGATGACTAAATAAATTGTCCAAGAGCGTCTCAAAGGTGATGCATGGATCATCTGGCCGGTTGCTGAACGAGCTAGTGTCCCCCTGAAGGTGGAGGCTTGTATTGAGTATGCCGCCAACTGCACTTCATTTGATCCTTTACTCACCGCAGTCATTGCGTCGGTAGGAAGGCGATGACATGGGCCCCGGGAAAAAGCCATGTCACGCCGTGCCATGCCGTGGTGGCGTGTTGGCGTGTCCCGGTGTAAGACTACATACTTTGTAAGTTGCTGTCGGCCGTCAGGAGCACTCTCAAGCCGCACTCAAGGGATCTCTCCCACCACCCAATGGACTTCCTACCTCAAAGTGTAATCAATATTGTACAGTACTTACCCACGCTATATTATGACGCGGCGGCGTTGCCGCACACCCCTTAGCTAGGTCGACAACAGCTATTGTGACCAGGAGCACCTTGAATCATGTTGTGGAAGCGTACATACAAAACTGCACTTCACACACACCACACGGCGTATCGACTATTTGAAATTCTTCCGATGTTTGCCGAAATCCCCATTCTGCGACCTACTCTCGTGTGATTTACTGCAAGCCTGAGTGAAGTGACATTTAGTTTTGAGGTATGAAGGTATCCGGAGGCCTGTATAGACTGTGAGCTGCAGGGGTTATGTGGGCTTTGAATGGTTAAGATGACCATAAGTTCTATTCATCTCCAGCAAATTCTCTGCTTCACTAAGTTGAGGATGTGCGTAAGAGTATCACAGAGCCTG